>KK351023.1:526962-599387 GCA_000671755.1 Glossina brevipalpis
AACACGGACGTACGGAAAGACGGACGTACGGAAAGACGGACGTATGGAAAACGGACAGACGGACAGATGGAAACACGGACGTACGGAAAGACGGACGTACGGAAAGACGGACGTATGGAAAAACGGACAGACGGACAGACGAAAACACGGACATACGGAAAGACTGACACACGGACATGCTTAAATTGATTCTATATTTGATACTAAGCAAGAATATATACCCTTTGTGTGGGTTCTCCTTCTGGGCATTACAAACAAAATGACAAAATGAATATACGGCTCAACTTCAACGCTGGGTATAGAAAGAAAATTCGAAAGAAATCTTAGGGTTTCAAAATATTACATATATAGGAATATATAAAAAGGAAAAACAAAAACACAAACGAAAACCGAATGCAAATTATATTTTTGAATGAAAGGAAAACTATGCATATAAAGCAGAGCGGATGAAGAAAAAAACAAAAACAAATTTACGGATGTGTTCAGTGGATAAATGAAAACGTTTTCTTTAATTTATTTTATTAATTTTTGTAAATTAAAAATAGAAAACATTTCGTAAATAAACGTTTTTTTTTTTTTTGGTAAACAAGTTTTAATATCAAAACTCACGTTTGGAATGAAAAAAAAACCCCATTTTCCTTGAGTTTGTTCTATTTAAACTTAGTGAAATGGTTGACTATAATTCGAGGCCAAAAATGATGGTTTGCAAAATATGTCGTTTCATTTGTGACATAAATACAATTCTTAGTTAATTTTCAAAGTAAAATTGTACGAGAAATTGTACGATTTTCTGGTTGATTTTTCACTTAAACATAAGACCTAAGGATAATAGAAATGAAAGGAAAATGTTACCTTATAACATATAAGCAGACAGAATTATTTGATTAGGGAGGGGGGTTTAGTTTGTGTCTATGTATGTGTATTCAACTAGTTATAATAATTATGAAAATATTTCAAGAATTGCTGAACACTTTATGCTGCTATTTAAGCTATCGGCCGTCAGTTAGTTAGCATTTGCATTGCACGGTGTCAGTGGCGCGTTTTTTCTGATACTAGTGCACACCACTAGATAGCTGCTGTGTATGTTAACAGCAACAACAAGTTTTATTTATTTAACTCGCAGAGTTTAGTTTATTTACTTTACACTGGCATTACATACAATCCCTCACAGATACACTCATACATTACAACTACTACCACTACTACTACTGCTACTAATATTAGTTGCAAATATCATTAAAAACTTAGTATTATTTCTCCTCAGTTTTGTGTTTTCATTTAATTTTTGTTAGTAACTGAATTTTTGTGTACATACTAGTTAGACGGCATTAGGCACATCTACGAGTATGCATTTCGTCTGTTTGATAATAGTTGGATTTGTCTCGATTGAAAATCTAGGAAAAACATGTTTTATAAATTTGGCTGGCATTCTGTTTTTTTTTCTTTTTTTTTTTTTACATTTTGTGTAGTGTTAGGTTTTTTTTTTTTTTTTTTTTGTTAGCGGACTTTTTCCAAAAAGTTGTTTTCTTACAAAATCGCATGTCTGCTGCATTTCGTTATTTTTCTTTTTCTTACTTTTTTTTTTTGAGTTTTTTTTTTTCCTTTTTAATATTTTTGTTTTTTTTTTTTCTTATGCATTTATGTTTTGATTTTTGTTTTTGTAATTCTAAACGTTTGTTGTTACTGCATTAGTTTGTTAGTTAATGCTAGAGTAGCAAGCACACACACACACACACACACGCACACACAGGTGAACTTAAACTTCTTGATGTTGATTTTTGTGTATTAAGTTTTCTTTTTGTTTTTGCATTTGATTTTTAAGGTTCGCCTGCTCAAGTCAGCTGAACATGGTCAGGATGTGGCAATAGAATATTTTTGCTACCGGTTTTCAAATAGTGTGTTTGTTGCTATTGTTATTGTTGTTGTTGTTGCTGCTGCTGCTGCAACGGTTATTACTATTTTTTTTATATGTATAAATGTACATTGTAAATAGCTACACACAGACACACACACACGCATATGTACATTTTGTATATTTTTTATTTTCCTTTTTTTTTTTTTTTTTTACAAACACGTTGTATTACGCAAAATTTGCAAACTTATCAGTCTTACTACTGGTCGATAAACTGGTTAATTGGCCAGTGTTATTGACTTTTCGGTTAATTAATGAAAAGAATTATTATCACGTTCTATGTACTTTTTTTATGCGTACCATTGTGATTTAGTTTATCGAACTTATTACTTGATAAATAACATCTCGAAGTATGCTTCAAACTTTTAGTGGCACAATATTTATTATACACCGTATAATCAGTATATGAGACCGTATTGATCTAATGATGTTTGTTACCTGTCTATTCGATCCCTTAAACCAAATCATATATAACAAAAATTTGTTAAAAGATTTGTAATTAATATCTTCAGGTTATAATACTTTTTAGTTGATTATATAAAAATTTGTACTGAAAGTGAGAGTATAACTAGCGCTAGAGTGGTGGGTCTTGATTAATGAAAAATTAAAGTGAATTCCACCAATTGAAAAATTTATAACTTAGTCATCTTACATCAATTATTTCAATTCGATATACAAAAATTGTAAAATATTTTGTTAAATGTGAGCGGACGTGTTGTTTGCACTTTTTTTAATGAATTATTTTCGTTTTCTTTTCAGATTATGAAATCATAAATTATTGTTAGCAAATTTTTTAATTTTTTTTTTCTAAAGCATATGTGAATATAAACTGACAATATGTCATGTTTATTTTTAGCTTTCTATCTTAGGAGTAAAGCTGTTCTAATAGCAACGTATAGACGGACAAACATAACAAAATCGAGTTGTACATAATATTCGAGAAATTTATGGTATTACGGAGCTTTTTATCGCTTCTAGTCGATATAAATGAAACGAGAGGAGTAGTTGTTCTAAACAGAAGAAGAACAGGAGAAGTTGTTCTATTAAGTTCAATATTCTGTAGCAAAAATCGATTAAATTGACCTTTTAATCGTTTAAAGGATAGAGGTGCAATATTAAATATGCTTTCGTCTTACGTCAGTCTGCGATTATCTGAGGTTAAGAAAATCATTTTTTTCGGGATTTACTCTGTTGACATTTTCACAATTTTGATTTTTAAAAGCACATGTTTTTAACACTAAAGAGCGAAGAAAATAGGAGTAATGAGTTTCGGATTATTTTTAAAGTTATGGAAAAATATATATTTTATACACCGCTACAATCAAAATTTTATTGTATTAATAAAAATTACAAATTTTATGCGTAAGTCGTGCTTCTTACGCTAAGTTGTATGTCCTATTATTTCATTAGACAGTGAAACCATATATAGGACAGACGAAATTCTCCCATCTTGCCCTAAAAAAAAAAAAAAAGACATTACGAACTCGTACATATTCAGTAAAGTTGAGCCATATCCAACAATTTTATTTGCAGTTGCAACATTGTTCCCACTAATTGCCGTTGACGGGACAATGGCAAGAATAAAAATGTACCGCATAGTTATAGTTGTGTTCTAATTAAATTAAAGCTTTTCTTAAAAACGTAACTAATTAGTTAATAATATTGAAGTACATCTTTGATTAAGCGTTAAGTTTTCACATATTGCAATACATGTAAAAAAAATCGATGTAGCTTCGGAAGCGCCTAACATTATGTGTTGGTGAGTATCTAAAATTTCTCAGCAAAGATTTCTCGTTTGTTTTTTCACATTATATTTGATAATAGCAGCATTGTTCATAATTACAAAAAAAAAAAAAAGAAGAAAATCATTATGTACATGCAGTGCAGGGTACTTAACAATTCGATACAAGTTTCGTGTTCTCTTTATTTTCATATTCACCACCGAAGGTGAGCTGTATATACATTTTATAATTTCCTTCGTAATGCCCGACAAAGTAGCTATATATTCTTGATCAGTATCAAATATAGAATCGATTTAAGCATTTCAGTCCGTCTGTCCATATGTGTTAAATATTCTCCTGGTCGCCAAAATAATGATATCGGCTTCAAATTTGGTAGAAATATTGGAAGCCCTTTTATATATATTGCTATTGAAAATGGATCAAATCAATGTCCATGTCCACACTATGAAATAAGCTGAAAACATGTCTGCTTTCTGGTTATTCTCATATATAGCAAAATAAACATTTTCATGGTATTTCATAAAAATTGAAAAAATCTCCCACTCCCACTTATTAAAATTTAGTTTTTTTTTTTGCTTCTTCTTTTTAAGTGGTAGGTATGAAAGATTCAGCAAAGCCGAACATAATTTTTTTATAAGTTTTTTTTTTCTTGACAGCTTTTAGAATTGAAGTAATTTGTTTCGAAATTCGTTAAGAATAATTTCAAAATAGTGTTTTCAACATTTGTTCAGACTTACTATTACTTAATTTAGCTCCTTGTGAAATTAACATAGACAATGGCGTTGTTCGATTTCTGTGAGGTGTTTGATTAGAGCGACGAGGCTGGCTGGTGTTGCTTGTGATAGTAGTAGTAGTAGTAGTGTTAGTAGTAGTAGGAGTAGTATTAAGATTAGCATTTGCATTCTCGCGGCCAGCCACGATCATTGGTGTCGATGTATTCACTTGTGTCAAATTATCGACACGATTTTCTGTCCTAGTTGTTGATACGCCCAACCAGCCTAACAAACGATCCCGTGCTGTACGTCCATATCTTAGGTATTGTTTTTGTAAACCCATTATGGAAAACTGAAAAAAAAAAAAATAAAAAAAAAAAAAAAAAAAAAAAAAAAACAAAAAAAAAAAAAAACGAATTAATAATTGATTTTACAAATATATTTTTGTTGTTATTTTTCATTACAGTTTTCATAGAAGTGTGATGCATTTTTATTTCCTTTGAATACTTATTGCACACCTATGTTATCTTAAACATGACATGTATCGATGCGGTAACATACTAACAGGTTTAGGAGAAAAACAGCAAGAAACCTAACAGCTTTGTGATTACAGTTATTTTGTTAATGTCTGGCTACCTTAGCAATTTAGAGTTTGTGTTCGTTTTTATTTTTGTTTTCGTTTTTTTTTTCAATATTTATTTTTAATTGTTCTAGTTCGCACCTTGACAATGAAAATTTGAAATTGAAATCTGCTGTTTTTGTGTTATTAGATAACAGATAACATAATATTTTACATAACAAATATTTGCAAAGTATTTGAAAAATTTATTTATATTTGTTTCTTATTTTAGAATTTTAAAATATTTTTGTGAAATTTTGAGAGTTTTTTTAAATAGTTATCAGTGAAAAGTCGTTGAACTTTTAACATTTTGTTGTTGTTAGAGGCTTTAAGTTTTAATAGAGAGAGAGAGAGAGAGAGAGAGAGAGAGAGAGACAGAGAGAGAGAGAGAGACATTGAGTGAGAGAGATTAGAAATAAAAATTGGCCGCTAAAATACGATCACTTCAAGCTGATGAGGACAGATTATTAAAAACAAATGTAATAATGAATGTCGATTTAAGTAAATTCTTCCCTTTCGTAAACACTTGGGCTTCAATGCCGTGCAGTGTGTATTCAAGATTCGCTCTAAAGCGAATATAAATTTTTTTTGTTTTATTTATTTATATCATAATTACGAAATAATTAAAGAGAAAATTAAAATATGAAGTGCCATATAATAATGCAAAATTATTTTTTTTTTTTAATTATAATATTTATTATTATGTATTACAGTTATTATCAATTAACGATAATCATGAATTGTGAGTATTATTGTACATGAGACTATTTACATATACGAGAGTTATTAATTGGCGGTTAATAAAGGTAATTTGAGATCATATTAAACGGAGATTAATGTCAATCACAAAAAAATATAATTTAGTGGAAAAATTGTTGAACTGTTTACTATAAATTTTCTTAACACGAACATTCAAACGAAAGTACTTAACTTTGATATCAATTTGGAATTTGAAGAATTTTTTTATTGCAGTAAAATTAATATTAACAAAAAAACAAAAAAAAAAAATTATTTTATTAGAAGCGCTTCATTTTCGTTTATTACATTAATTCTTATGAGGTTAACACTTATCCACAAACTGACTTTAAAAATATTTCAAATTTTTTTTTAATCAAAATTCGTATTCGATTGAAGAAATTTCATGTGTCCTAACCTCAGTAATAAGCCAAACAAAAAAAAAAAGAAAAATGAAATGAAACGATTTATACAAGAAGATACGGAAATGTAAAGGCGAAGAGAATATCACGGCAAAGACACATTGCATTTATTATTATGCGATTAGTATGTAATTTTTCTTGGAAACTCTAACTTAACATGACAATTTTCCTTTCTTTAGAAGCAATCCCGTTTAAGTGCGTCATTCACGGTTTGTGAATAAAATTATCAATCATTATGAATTATGAGAATTATTAGGAAAAGAAAAGAAAATCTTTATTTACTTAATAATTTTATAAATAAAACAAGTAAAATATAAAAATTTAATATTTTTTCTCTATAATTAAATATTAAATAAATAACATAAAATAGTCGATAAACGGTTAATTTAATGTGAGAATTTTAGCACATATTTTGTTAATCTTACGCGCGCATTCTGTTTATCCACCTGATTATTTGTTTTCTATCTTCCTGTCTATCTGGTTGGTGGTGGTGGTTGCGTTCTTGCCTCTTTACCTTGTTTATTATAAAGCGAAAGCGCAATGTTTTATGTCTTATTCCATTAGTTATTTTTTTATGTATATTTATCTTTTCTAACTAAGGTTAGAGGTTTACGCCTTCAAGTCAATGTTGACATTAATGTAGAATTTTACTAGCTTAGAGAAATTTTCTTTTGTATTAGTTTTAGAATATAAATTAAATAAATAAATATATATTTTTTTTTTTTTTTTGCTATTTACTTACGAGCACTTCGCTTCTAAACATAAAATTAATGGATAAAGAAATGCATCTTATGATATTGACAAATGGAATTTCACTTAATGACCATTGAGTATCTAATTTAAAACGTATAAATTCGAAACGCGTAAAATGTTAATACCTTATAATTATTGTGCATATATTGAGAAAATACAATGGAAAAAACAATAATAAAAAAAACTTTTGTTTATTTCTATTTCGGCTTAAATCTAACATTCGAATGTTCTTCTGTATTTGCTTATTTTTATACGCTTCCTCCTCGCAAGGGATATATAAGATTTGTCAAGTATTTCTAATGCTTAAATAAATTTTTGAAATGTCAGTAATATATGAAAAATTTTACATGCTTAAGAAGACGGGAAAGACAAGGCTTTGTAATGTTGTATAACGTACTAATCTCTATTAGTATTATTAGCTGAAACAAGATTACGCTTTATGTAATTAAAAAGTTGGTAACGTTATTAAAAAAAAAAAAAAAATTCAAAGAATTATTATGATCAATCACAGGAAGGGCTTCCGTCTACTAAAGTGAGACAGATTTTTAAATAAGAAAAGACAAAGGAAAAGGAAAAGGCGTAGAACCGATTTTTTATTTCATCTAATACTTGGAGCGTAACTAACCGCCCTCTATGACTAGAGCTTAAAAGTATTAAAAATTACTAACCTCAACCTCACTATTTTATAATGAATGCTTAGCACATCAGCACTGAATTCGTTAATCTTATACTAACCAGCGATATTTTATATGACACTAAAAAAATTCAAAACTTTTACTAATCTCTTATTTTATATTTAATTATTTCTTTATAAATGGATGACTATTTTTTTTTTTTTTTTGCGTTTCAACACAGCAACCCTTGTTAACGATCTGACACAAATTGAGAATTAATTATTGATTTATTAATTCAAAATATTATACAATATATTTGCATTTCGGTTCAATTTATCTGTAATTCTGTCTTTTAATTAATTAATGGCGTCGTTTTTTTTTTGTACTTGCAAAATTAGTCACAATTAGTTAGTTGCACTTCTCATGTTTAAATAAACCAAGCAGAGGACGAGGAACAAATTTTTAATATGCGTTGGAATGAAACAATACTCGTTGAGTCGCGTAGAGAATTGCATTAGTTATGTTCCGATTAGATTTGATAGCGCTCGACCGTTAGCATATAGGATCAACACTTGTCATGAAAAATTTTGAGAATATTTCTTGAAATTAATGTCTTTGATAAGGATATTTATTCACTCATTTATGTGTTTAAGCTTCACAAAGGTTTCTTCTTTTAATGAAATGAAAAAAAAAAGAAAAGAAAAATAGAAAATGAATACAAATTTTCCATTCAATTCAATTCGAGTATTCCAAACTCAAAGTAATTAGTCGAATTAGTTAAATAACTGAAGAACTAAAAATCATTTTTTCGTCTCTTAAGCTCTTCCTTCTTGAAATTAATAAAATGCAGATTTTGTTTTGGAAAATGGGATTATAGAGTCCAAGTCCAACGGTAACTCCCATAAGCCTTCCAGCTAAATAGCTTAGATTCCATACCGTTCGATATCATTCGCATTTAAATTTATTAGATTGTAGTGTGGTTACATATATTAGGTGATACGTTATGTCTCTGCAGTTTTTCTCCATTAGATGGTATTGATACCTTTTATGTCTGGCAACACTCATCTAATTGTCTCAAACGAACCATCCAGCCATTCCAAGGAGATTCCAACACCATATTTCATTAAAAGACAGACCTTCGATGCCATTTGCTTCTAAACTTTCTACACTTAGTGTGATACGTCTGCAGTTTTTTGCTACTAGATGATCTTGACACCTTTTATATCTGGCAAGACTCATCTAATTGTCTCAAACGAACAGGTGCTTAAAAGATGACACACATTTCAGCTTATATTTTTTGTTTGAAGATAATTTTCTACTTCTTTGCTCGTGCAAAGATTTGTATTGATTTGAAAATGAGTGAAGAAATACATAGAAAGCTATGTGATGATTTTTTACTACAAAAAAAAGGTAAAAATTCTCTAAAAACTTATGTAAAATTTATTGTGAAGTGCACGATAAGAATGCTATAAGTGAACAAATGAAGGACACAGGTTTGCTTACGATTCCTTTCCGGAAATTTTGATATCAAAGATGCATATCGCTGAAAACGTCGATGAAATTTTACAACTGATAAGGCAAGACTCGGTACGCAAGCTGTCAGGAAATAGCGAAAACGCTAAACATCACAACCATATGATAGTGTGGAATCATTTGGAAAAACCAGACTACAAAAACAAATTCAAAAATGTACCAAAATGTCGCGAAAACGTAGTATATCATCCAATACACTATCTGTGTTATTTTATATATTCATACTAGAAAAACTGAATAAATTATTTGAGGATTTCTGGGAATTAAATGAATATAAATAAAATTTATTACTACTTAAAAACCCACAAATTAATCATTTCACAAATAAAAATAAATACTTCTTTAATGAGCTCTTAAAGCTCTTCTTTTTACCTTCTCTTTTTCCATAAGAAGATACGATTTGCTTGTAGAAAACTTTTTCAAAAAAGAAACACGTTTTCAATATATTATCGTAATATACAGCAAACGCACATATATATACAAATTTATTGCTTTTCATTAAGTCATTGGTTCCATATTGTGTAAGTATTTTCGGTAAAGTAAATGCAGTCAAATGTCTCTTTAAGAGAACAAAGTCCTATTTTAAGGGCTTTAACGAAGAAGTTCAAAAAAGTGCAAATGAGTTGACAGCAAATGCGATTCGTCAAATGAGAAATTTCGAGAAGAAAAAAGAAGACATTTTGGGGAAGATTTATTTCAACGTTACGATTTTATCAAGTTTAACATAATTCTTCATATAAAACGTTTCCTTTTGTATGGAGTTACGCGTAAGGTTTTAAGATGATAATTATGTGCTGGTTTCGTGCTGACATTTCATAGTGTTTATCCAGATTTTTAAGTAAAATTAACAATAAATGAAGACAATTTAATCGAAAAGTCATTAACTGAATGTTTAAAAGAAAAAAAAAATGCCCTTTCTTTTGTATCCAAAAATTCAGAATGTTTTCCTGAAATAGAATCTTAAGAAGGAACGAAGAGTAAGTGTTTCGGATAATAAAACAAAATGTCTCGAGACTCAATAAAATTAAATAAAGTGTAAGAACAGAGTTGATTGAGAAAAATAAAAATAAAACCGGTTTGAAAATTTCTTGTCGATGATTTTGTTCCTTGATCAGATCAGAATGGTTGTTAGAGTTGATAGTAGTAATATGAAAGCTATAAGTTAATATTTTATCGGGATCTTTGGAAAAATTTATATCTCATGTATTCCATCAAATATTGCTTTTGATGGGAAAAAATACTGTTCTAACTCAGTTTAGAAAGCGTAATGGCAACGCCTCTCAGTCGAAAGAAAAAAAAAACAATTTATTTCGGTCGGCTTTTTAAACGATGTCATATACGAATAGCAATGATTTTGAGGGCAACGAGCACCAGAAAACATTAAAAAAAAATCCTGAAAATTATTGTCAATTATTGAAGAATAAAGTTTCAAATTGTGAGCTAAAAGACGCGGGAAAATTGTCTTCGAAATGAACACAGCTACGATTCCACAATGCACGCAATTGCATGAATTGAAGTTTTGAGTTGCTGATCTACCCACAGTGTCCCCCAGATCTAACATCCAGTAAGAGATAATCTGTTGTAATAATTTCTAAAGGATGCTTCAAGGGAAAAGGTTTAAATCAAATCATGAACTCATTGCAAAAACTAAAGCATATATTGAAGCATATAGATCAGAGAAGTGTTGGACTGATTATATCAGTCGGTCTTGAGACAGACTATGCTGATGGGAATAAAATTGAATTTTGCAAAAACAAATGTTTTTTTTTTTCTTACTTACTCGGGAATAATTTTTTTCTGTGTATTATATATTAGAAGAAGAAAATATGAAATTATCATCAAAAGACGGAAAGTTAATGTTTTAAGGGAAATTCAAGGACAAGTCAGAAAAAATTAGAAAACAAATCTCTTATCAGGAACTATATTATATTGTCATTTAAAATTATTATTATTTTTTTTTTTTTTATAACAAGTTGCTAATGTGTAAACTTAATGCAGTTGATTGCGCTTTTTTTTTCTTATCGTAAATAAGTCAATAACCTTTAACAAAGTCTAAATTTATATATCAAATGAATATGAAAAAAAAAAAATAAATATTTTCATAGCTATGTGATTAATGCCAACCAACAGCAAGTATCTATAGTTTGTAATAACAGTCGACATAGCGTTTTTTTTTTTTTTTTTTGTGTGTGTGGTATGAAAATTGCAGCGATATATTTCTTTTATTTATTATATATTTTTTTTGTTTTTGTTTATCGTAGAATTCTTTTTGTTTCTGTGTTTTTGCAGTCGTTTATAAAATCGTAACAATAACAAATTATTTAAAATTTACAATAGAGCTGCTATTGTTACTGTGCTACTGTTTTGTGTGGATTGAGTACAAAAGTCGAACAGGGGGCTTTAGTTAAAATGATTGCATTGAAAACTTGTGTAAATATATTTCCTTTTTCCTATATGACAATACCGATACCGATACCTATATAATACCTTATAACTTTGACTAATGATATTGTATAATATTGTTTTTCTTTTCCTTTTTTTTCAATCGTATTTGCTGAGATGATTTTTAATTGGGTTTTGTTGTAAAATTTGTCAATGTACCTTTCACAACAACCGGAAGGAAATTTCAGTGACCTTAGCATTCTTTAACAGAATTAAATTCTGAGTCAACTCTAGCGCAATGGGGTTTGTATCCACGTATATGCCAACTTGCTAGTGGCAATTCGTAACGTTCGATGCTAATACGACAGTAAGTTAAATCAAATCATAAAAATACTAAAAATGAGTCAAAGAGTAAAGAAATTAAATTTCTTAATTTCTTTTCAAAATAAATGTGGTGAATATGAAGGATTCGTCCATATTCGAATATTATTATCTTACTTCTTATATCCATCACCGAAGATGATCATTTTGTCATTTTATTTGTAATGCTCAGAAGTAAACTTCAGAGACCCCACAAAGTAAGATATATTCTTGATCAATACAAACATAGAATCCAATTAAACATGTCTGTTCGTCTGTCCGTCTGTGGTAAACGTTCTCCTGGCCGCCAAAATTATGATATTCGATTCAAATTTGGTAGAAACATTGGAAGTTCTTTCATAAATACGTCCGTTTGTCCGTTTGTCCGTCGGTCTGTCTGTGCAATGTCTGTGGTAAATATTCTTCTGGCCGCAAAAATCAACTTATCGGATTCAATAGAAGCCCTGAAAGTTCTTTTACATATTTTGCTACAGAAAATGGGCCAAATCGATAACAGGCCACGCCTACAATATAAAATAAGCTAAAACCGCTGACTGTTCTCTGGCTGTTTTGCTCAGCACTCATAGACTGTGAAACAATAATTTACACGGTAGTCCATAAAAATTGAAAAAATTTGCCACGCCCACCTATTAACATTTAGTTTTTTTCTTTTTTTAGATAAATGTGGTAAGTGTGAAAGATTCGTCCATTGTCGGATATAATTATCTCACTTGTTTTTTTTTAAGTAATATTTTGTTGTTTTAATGTCTTAACACCTGCTGTTAGCCGATCCTATTATTTTTGGCATAACTGTTTGTCTATTTAGGGTTCCTAATAAGCTATGCAATCATGTCTGTATTGTATGCATGCGGTGTATTATGATATTCTTGGCTGGTTTTTGTTTAGAGATATAAAAAAATATGTTCGCATTCATTTTACAATAATTTATTAAAATGTTTAAAATGTTTAATTTATTAAAAGTTTATAAATATTTTTTACTTTGTTGCATTTTCATTTAATTAAGATTGAATTAGAAACATAACACCTTCTTACACAGGTGCATATGTTACTGCGTAATTTTAATATTACAAGAACGAAGAATTTCTTAGGTCACGTGTAATTTTATCTCTTTTAAAGCTTGTCTTAGTCAGGTTATAATGTTTACAGTCTTAAATGAGAAGTTGAATTTTGCATAATAATTAAATAAAAACATATTTTTGTTATTTACATGCGTGAATTAGTTTTATATTTGAGAATGCAACTGTTTTACGTTGTGAGATCAAAAAAAAAAAAAAAGAATTTCAATGAAAATGAAATAAATTTTTAATTTGAATTCAAAGATTAACAAATTATTAAGTGTGAAATTACAAAATTTTTGTGGTTACAATGTGTTAAATAGCAAAAATAGTTTTTCATAGTTAGGAAAAAAAAAAAAACAAAAGCAGTGAATGCAACAAAACTTTGTTTTGTTTTTTTTTTTTTGTTTATTTTCATTTTCTTCTTTTAACTTAACGTGCAATACTATTATTACAAAATGTCTAGCAACTACACAAACAGACAAAAGCAACAGCAACAGCAGCAACAACAATAACAATAACAACGTAAAGCTAAAGTGTGGGGTTTTCTATAAGTGGACGCGCAGACAGTTTTATGCCCAGCCGCAGACTTGGCCACTATTTCTAAAGAAACTAAAAGAAAAATTACTCTCATGCATAAATTTCAAGATTTCAAAATACAATCATTTCTCTTTAGTGAGTTATAAAAAGAAAAAAAAAAAAGAAGAAAAAATATGATTAAATCGAATGCACACACCAATGCAGTTGAAAAACCGGCATCTTTAAAATAGAAAGGCAGACGGACAGTCAGACAGGTTAAAATTTATATATAAACATTTATTTTATTTTGGAAGAAAGAAAGAAAGAAAAAAAAAATATAATATTGCAAAAAAAAAAAAAATGTATGAGCTGACTATCAAAAAATTGAAAGAAAAAAAAAACCATTTTAGTTGCATTTACTATATTCGCATTTAAAACATTATTTTCAGATACGAATTTCATGAATAATGGAAAAAGAAAAAATTGAAATTTTTGTATTCAAATGAAAGCAAAAACAAAGAAACAATCCTTTGATTATAGTGTTCCTTAGGAGAACGGACAAATAGACCGATAGACAAGCATCGATTTGAAAATTTATGGTCAACCAGACTACTATTGATATCTATAACTTAGCAAAGGTCTGATGGTATTTTTCTTTGTTTCTAAAAACCATAAGATACTCTTTAAGATTAATCCAAGATATCCAACTCGTTTTAAAAAAATATTTAAAAAAAAAACTGTTAGTTGAGGAAACGTATAAATTACAATTTATGCCAGATATTGATCTGCAAGTTGATGTTTGTATGAACTCCTATCAAGACCCTTAGATAAAAAAAAATTGTAACTTACAGTCCACAAGAGATAGATTGATTTAAAAACCTCATGCATATATCATATAAAGAGCAACTGGAAGGCAAATTGCACAAAGAATCACGATCAACAACAACAACATAATTCGCAAATCTCAGTTACAGACGTAAATGAGGTACTATGTCAAAGCAAATCTTAATGAATATAAAGAAGTTTCTGATCAGGATATCATTTCAAATAACGTAACATTTCCCTTTTCGTTTGCTTAACTCCATTGCTCCGTTAATCTCATAGTTAATATAGGTGAGATTATGTTAAAGTAAATCAATTAATTCATTAGCGAGCGAGCTTGTTTGAACGATACTTCATTGTGATTCTTAGTTCTTTCTTACATCAAAATGTAGTCAAAAAAGAAAAAGTACAAATAACGTTGAAAGAAAATTTAAGAGCAAAAAAAAAAAAAAAAAAATATAAAAAAAAACTCGAAAGTGTCTAAATGATCATATAATGATCATACGAATAATGTAAAATGTGGGTTGGTAGGTAAACTGCTTCGATATCAGTTAGTTAGTTAGTAGTAATGTTGCCACCGCAGCAAGCTTATGCTACACGATATCGCAGCGCGCGTACGCAAGTACTACAGATCAACAACACTCAAAAACTTGTACCTGTTTTTCTCTTAATCAAATTTTTTTTTTGTTTTCTTTTTGCGGCACTTGTTGGCTGTTGTCGTGCACTGTTCGCATGCGCTGCTTTTGCCTTTACTGACTGCATTTGCTTTGACAATGTGATCGTGCAAATGCAATCAGTTTGTAAACAAACGACGATCTATTTTCAGACATCGAAAATTTTAAAGTCATCTAAATAAAAATAAAATGAAATAAAATTAAGAAAAAAAAAATAAGAAAAAAAAGAAGCAGACAGACATTAAAATAAATGGCACTTGTCACTTATTGATGATGACGATGACGATGAGCAAAAAACAAAACAAAAAAAAAATTAATTTCTAAAATTTTACTGTCTTTTTTTGTTGTTTCTGGCCAATACCAACAACGTTATTGCAAAAATCGCAGATCACCTTACGTATCAACATCTTATATTACATATCATTAATACGTTAAGTTTACATGATAATAATTTTAGCAAAAGTAATACCAAGGTCATCATCATCATTATTATCATCATTATCATTATTAGTATCATCATTATCATCATCTGGATGGTTTTTTTTTAATATCAAGATGCTGTTATGTTGTGGTAGCCGTTGTTGTTGTTGTTGTTGTCGATTTTATTTTCGTTTTCGTTTATAGCTTGTGATGCAATTTCAACTGTTGTTGAATGGGAAATGTTGAAATACTTCATTTTATTGTGATTTTTTATTTTTGTAGTTGTTATTATATTTTTGATTGCATTCATTTCACCGAGTTTTTTTTTTTTACTGATATTGATCGATTACTTAAGCCTGTCAATTATTTTGTATCGCGTTGTTTTGAAAAAATTACAAAAATTAAGAATTTTATATAAAAGACTTAAGTAACGAACTTGAAGTAAAATATACATTAAAAGAATTCTAACAGCAAAGCATTTAATTAGCAATTAATAAAAAGTACGATAAGTACATTAAAAAAACATAAACAGTTCATTATATATATATATGTATGTCATATATATATATATATATATATATATATAATTTTGGGAATTCGGTGAACCCGATTAACAATAATAAAATAATAATGAAGTCAATTGTCGCGAAACAGCAAGACAAAGAAATAAGTATGTGTGTGTACATGTGTGTTTGTTTCTAAAAAATGAAATATAAATCTATTAAAAGAAATTAAAGAAAAACAAAAAATTCACTATTTTGCGGCTTTAAATCAATTGCGGTCTCATTAAAAACTTTTTATTGCTTTTTATCTTTACTTCTCGTTATATATATATATTTTTTTTTTTTTTTTTTGTATACTTTGCCACAATATTTACATTGTTAAGTCATTTACTTTCTTGACTTGAAACTCGAATTATTCATTTATAACAATTGACGGCAGTGTCTTGAGGTTGAGCTCTGTTCGTTCATTCATTCAGCTTCCAGCTGTCAATCATTTTAATAGTTTTATTAGTTATTTAGGCAAATTTATCCAAACAATTTAATAATTATTTATTGTTAATGCTTTAAATTATATTTTAATTATTATTATTAATATTGTTGTTGTTTTGGTTTTACATATTTTTGTAAAATTTTTTATTTTGCCTGCAAAACGTTTAGAGGGTTTATGGTTTTGATTTAAAATAAAATGAAAAAAGAGTAAGAAAAACAAAAAAAATATAAAAAATAAAAATGTCAATTCAATCAACAATGAATGATTATATGAAACAAAATCAAAAAAGTGATTTATAAATATGAAAAGCATACTATTGTTTAAAAAAAAAATCGTGAACAATTTAGACGCTATTATCTAAACTGTTGTTTATTCACTTTGTAGGAAGGTTCCTTAAATAAAAAAAGATTAGATTTCTACCACGTGCGTCAAAACTAGTCTATCTTTATCGTGTTATATCGCTACCATCAAGGAATGCGTATAAAATTCTTTCAAAATCATCGAATATGTAGAAATTTTAAGTAACCGCGCAATCATTTTATTGGGACCATATTGCAGAGGCGACAAATTCTTCTAATCTGGTTTTGAATATGGTATCAAGATTTTTGTGGGTTATAAAGAGAGATCAAGAGAAGTATGTTCGAAAAATTATAATCACGGATCCAGGTTCGTATGGTAGTATTATATGAACTTCATTTAACTTAATGCAAACTTTTACATTTTCGTCTGCTATCGATTAGAAGGACCATAGATTGGTGCTGCCGGACATAATTAATTGTACACTTGCTTGTAACGTCAAAAGAAGATAGAAAAAATATATAGAAAAACTTAAACACAAAAAAAAAAAATACAATAAAAACAAAGTTACGCACTGATAAACAAAGCTTGCGCTAGTCTTCCTTTTGTAAAGTTTTGTTTCTTATATCCAAGATTTGTTAAGACATATATGCATATGGTCGTGATCAACATAAAATCTTTAAGCGAAATTAAGCAACGTGTGCTCGCCTATTCTTCTTACTGAGAAATGATAAGAATCTGAACGAAAGGTAACAAGAATTAATCAGTCAAATAGATTGGGAAAAAAGAAATGTTCTTTTAACTTATAACAGATTTAAACGAGTTTTTAATGGTTTTCTTAGTAATATAAGTATTGGTTTGTAGAGAAACAGTCAGTACAGTACATAATTTAGAAATAATATTTAATTTTTGTAGTTTCTTTTGGCTTAACAAGAGATTGTCTTCATTTTCAAGCTTTTGCTTCTTATGACGTTTTCAAAGGTTCAATCCATAGATTCGCTACATGTCATCCCTTTTTTAGGAAAAGATTCGTCACTGGAAGAGAGCAATACTTTTAAACTCCAAACGATACATTAGAAGCTTAATATGTTTTTTTTTTTTTTTAATAATTCATTACAACATCTTTCTATATATTTAATAGAGAAAAACCTTTGGAGAAAGACCAGTCAGAAATCTAATTTAATTAGAAACAAATTTGAGGACTTTACATCAGACACATGTCTTTATTGTCGTTGATATAATGGCGTTACGAAAATTACACACACACATTGGATATCCATCTCTAAATTTAGAAAAAGCATATTTATCCGATTATATATGAGGTATATTTTTAAAAATTACTCTAATCAGTTTACTCTCAGGGACACTGTTAGTAGTTCTTTGTAGATGATCGGTCTTCAAATTTGCCATAAGGCCAAATGCGTTTTACTGTTGGTTATTGTAAATAGTATACTTTTTATTAAGTTTCTTACTTATATTTTTCTCATTTTTCTAAACTTCTTTTGTCATAAAAAATGTTGCTTTTTTTCTTAAAAAAAAATAAAAAGGGTTTTACATCACATTTCAACTTCTTAAACAAAGTAAACGAATAAACGACCAATAACATTATGTTTGACCTTCATTAACTTTGAAACAGAGACCATTTGTTACATACGTATATGTTAGAAAAAAAGAAAAAAAAAACGAAAAAGTTATGAAATAATTACAAAATAAAAAATAAATAGACCGTTTACAAGGAAAAGACATAAAACACAAATACAAACCAATTTTCAATACAAAGTAAATTAAATAAAAACCACTTTACGCATCATTGCCGGTATATTCTCTCAGTGAATCAAGTGTGTGGTGTGTGTACCTTATAATTAATTTGAACATAAATTCAGCTCAGCCAGTACTCTCAAACAATGATGGTTTTCTTTCACATATAACTTTGGAAGTTTCTTGCTTTAGTCTTTTGCTTTTATATTTTCTGTTCTACTTTTAGTCTCATCCAACATTGAAGAAAGCAGTGATTTTGCTTTTTTCATTTGTAATACATACGAATACATACGCGAATACATATGGAATAATAACATAAATATATCCGTCTGTATGTCCATAGGCTGATAGCACATTTAAGTTTGAACTCTAATATCGCAGCTTTTGTTTTAAACGAGATAACTTTATTAACTTATAACTTTTAATGTTTAAAATGCTTCTTTCATGTCAAATCCATTGGAAATCTTTTATTTCATAATATTTTAACCTTTACTAACAATTCATATTGATTTGTTGTTGTTTTTTTTTTATTATTTATTTATTTCTGATTTACATAATTTTTGCAACTTATAGGTCGGTAAGTTTATGTTTCTTTTTAAAAAAAAATTTTTTTTTTTTTTTTAAATTATTAACCTATTAAATGTTGATTAACATCATGTTTTGTTTGCATTATGCGAATTTATTTGCCTGCGATATGTGAGAGCGGTATCGCGTAAAGCAGTTTAACCAGAAAGCAAGTTTGCAAAAATTAAAACAAAACAAAAAAAAAAACACGAAGAAATGTAAGTCAATGTCAAAATAAAAGAAAAGAAATGAAAGACAATTCACTTAACATAAAAAAAAAAAGAAAAAACTGTCATAACATTGCAATGCTTTTAAGTCCTTATGTTATTAGTACATATTTCCAGCATTTGAAAAATTGCAACTTGAAAATCTAATATTTCCATTCGGAAAAACAGAAATTTAGGTGAAAAAATTAAAAAATGAAATGTAAACTCGTGCTCAAAATGAAAATTTATAATTGAAAGTAATATTTACTTTTCTGAGAAAATGAAATTTAAATTCAAATTCAACTTGCGGCGAGCTTAGTAGTTCCAAATCATTTTTTAAAACACTGAAATTGAAATTGAAATTGAAATTTAAAGTTCAAATTCAACCTACTAAAGTAGTAGTTAAAAATATTTAATATAAATTCAAATGCAGCCTACAAAATTGGTTGGTTGACATTTACGAAGTTGAAATCGAATCAATTCAAATTGAAATTGCAATGCAATTTACAAAATTATTAGTTGAAAACAATATTTCATATCTAAGAAATTAAGATTCAATTTAAAATTTGAAATTAACTTGAATTCAATTGACCGCTGTAGCGTTTTGATTTAAGAAAAATACTCGTACTGTGTTAACTATTTTAATAGATTGACAAAACTGTCATTAACATCTGCGAATTTATAAATTAAAGCATCTTTGATAATTGCTGGAAATTTTTGTTGGTAATTTTTCAAAATAAATAAATTATAAAATCAAGAATTTGTATTAAATTCAATTTCAAAATTGAAATTTCCTGTGCAGATGCACTGAACATATTAAGAAAATGCACTGAGAAGAGACAATAGCGTAACGAAACATTTTCAAGTGGTAGTATCATTTTAAAGATGATATATAGAAACGAGTCAAAACGAATCATGTTCAAGAAGGCGATAAATTTCTTAACCACTGATGGAAATATGAAAAAAAGTTAAAAATAATGAACTCAGCCATCGTTGACTATTGACTATTAAAGGTTTAGTAGAATACGAAGTTTAGAATACGAAGTTTACATTCATATTTCAATTATTGTTGATTTTAATATAAAAATTCCTCCTTTTTTTTTTTGAACACAAAAGTAGATCAAAAACCGTTGTTCCAAATAAATTATAAAAGAAATTTTCGTTTTTTGAACTTCTTGCTTACAACTTGAATTCGTTCGCTAGATCGGTGCTTTTTATAAAACAAAAAAAAAAAAAACAAGTAAGAAAATTATAATCGGCTGTACCGGGGTCTTTTATACCCACCCATCTCTTTTATGGTAAAAAATATTGAAGAAACCTACACTTTGATAAATAGGTGTAGCATTTCTTTTTTTCTATTTTTATTCTATGAGTAGTAAGTAAGACGCTTAGAAAACGGAAATGACTTCAGTTGATTCTACCTTGAAGGAGTAGCCTTTGATCGATTTCGTCCATTTTCAATATCAGAGTATGTGAATGAACTTTCAATATTTCTGTCAAATTTCATCGCAATATTTTAATTTTTACGATCAGGAAAATAATTATCTCAGACATTAGACACTGATAAGCAAACGGGCAGATAGAGGACGAACAGAAGGGCGGATATGTCTATTTGGTTCCTGAAATTAATAATGATGAAGAATTTACCTACTTTATGAGATCTCTGAAGTTTTGTTCTTGATGTTTACAGAAAAATTAAATTCCAATGCTTCGCCATATCGAGTGAGATTTGGTCGCGCCTTTCTAGAACGATACATAACAATACTAGAGGATAGCTAACTCGATAAATGTGAAAATTTTTATAGATGTGTCTGCTTTGGGTTAAGAGTAATGAGTAAAAAATCCAATATTGTTTTGCTTACGACAGAAATGTTCTCGGTTTACGTTTCACTGTGGGTGCATCTTTCGATCGATATAGCTCATTTTACATATAAAAACTTCCAATATTTGTGTCAAATTTGAAGTCGATATCTTTATTACCACAGGCATTACACAGTTGGACAGACGGGCAGACGGACAGACGGACAGACGGACAGATGCACAGACGTACAAACGGATATGTTTAAGTCGATTCTAAATTTGATGCTGATCAAGAATATATATGTGCTTTGTGATATCTCTGAGACTTGCTTCTGAATGTTTCAAATTACAACCGACAAGAGGCCTGGCTTACAATATAAAATAAATTGAAACATCTCTGTTTTCCAAGCGTTTTGCTTACTGAAAATTTCCACTGTATTCCATAAAAATCAAAAAACTTCTGCCACGCCCACCTATTAAAATTTCGTTTATTTTGCGGCTTTTTTTTAAGATAGAGATGCCGGGTAAAGATAGAGTTTTATCGCAAACAAGGAGACGAATTTTACGAGCGTTATTAAAGAAGTACGCATTTTGAATAATTTTTTGCTTGAAAGAAAAGTTAAAATTGAGAAATAAATATATTTTTAAAATTTTCTTTTCTTTGTCAGTTGGGTAATTTTTATAATAAGTATACGCGACATAATAATTAATTCTCATTCGCCCAACCTCTAGAGGAAGAAGGGTTATCTTATTTTTTGCTTATCTTGACTTATATTTTACGTTTAAATGTATTTGTGAAATGCAAAAAGTTTTCTTATAATGTCTTGAAAAATATTATTATTTCAGGTATTGAGGTCCAATATACGCAAATTTGCAGCTAAAGTTTTAAACGAAAATAATTCAGATTCGATGGTAAAAACCTTAAAAATTTTTGTTGAGTAGGTCTTTGAATTTATGAGCTCTTATGAGCTTTTATTAATTATAGTACAACACATACGTTAACAATTACAATTTGTTAGCGATTTTTGTATGTGTTGTTGTTGTGTCGTGTAGAACTACTTGATATATATATAAATCGATTGGAAAAACTTGAAAATAACATTTTGTATCTCCGTAGAAATAATTTTTAATTTTTTTTGTTTTTTTTTAATGTGAAGGAAAAATTTCAATTATAAACATATATTGTAAATAAAATAAAATTAATACTAGTTATTCCAAAATATATTATAAAAGTATGAAGAATAACAAAAAAAAAAAAATTACATGAGTACTAGATAACAACTAGTTAGTTGTGCCGACCGATCGACCGACCGGCTTATGTTTATTGAACCGCATGATTACAGCAACGCCAAAATAAAAGGAAATAAAAATAAACATAAAAATAAAACATGAAAAGATAAACTACACTACACCAAATGCATACACATTACGACTACTATAAGTATAAAGTTGTATTTCCACAAGTAAATCAATAAATGCATAAAATGACCAACACAATGACTGCTGGTTGCTTGCCTTTAGTTTGTAATGCTCTAGTTTTAAAATTTCGTTTTTCTACTTTTGTTTTCGTTCTCAGTTTCAATAGTGATTGTGTGATGGATGAGAGCTCTAAACGCGTCTTTAACTATGTATGTTAACTAGACTCAAGTGAACTTTTGTATAAATAACTTAAACATTAAACATTTATTGTTGTTGTTGCAATTTTATATATGAATCAAATCAATGATAATGTTTTCACGTTGTTTTTTATGTTATTTATTTATTTATTTATTTTTTTTTAAATAATTTTTTTTTTTATCAGGTTTGACGGAATGAGTTATTCGTAAGCCTATCGTTTCGTTTGTACGACACGCAAATACTAATAAAAATATATTTTATATGTTTTTCTTATGTCGCGAACGATGTGCTAACGGAAGGAATACGCATAATTCGTAAACGACTAAAAAACTTGTCCATATGTTCATAATTGATTCTCCTTAAAGAAATTTAACAACTGTTTGCAAACGCCCGCTAACCTAACTATAAGTTAATGCTAATATTAATCATTAATACTCAATGTGGGGAAATTGATTTGTCTTTATTCGTGAATTACTTTCCATACTTGCGACAGTTACTAGTTCTCTATATTCGATATTGTTGCGTATTAATCGAAACAAATGAAAATTTTTATTGTTATCTATTTAATTTCCTTGACGGATTTATTGTGTGCTCTACTGCTCTGTTGTTGTTGTTGTTGTTTGAATGACTCTTTTACGTGCTAATCCTTCTCTGATTATGTATTGGAAAATTTTCTTTAATTTAAATCAAATGATATCATAAAGAAATCACTTTACGAATAAACAAGATTCGTTTAAAAAAGGATTACGGTTTTGTTTTTGTTTTTTTTGTTTTTTTTCATTTAATTTTATTTTATTTTTTTTTTTTATTCATCATTTCATTTCGATTTTTTTTTGTTCTGCTTTATTACATAACTTTGCGGTATTTAGTGACATCTGCACTGTTATCGTAGGTTAGTGTCTTTAAATACCTTTTATTTTGGAATTTTTGGTTAAACTCTCACACAATGATAGTTTCGTATAATTTTAGTTAGATTTACCATCATTGGCTGACAGGTTTTTTTTTCTTTTTTTTTTTTTTGCTTTACCTCCTTATTTGTATTTTGGTCTTTTTTTTTAACTTAATGCTGTAGTGTAACTATGGTTTATACTGTTCACGCTAATTCAGCACCTGGGCATGAGCGTATAAGTGTATATGCATACATATATAAATTATGTGTGTGTGTATAAGTGAATCATTTTTAGTGTTATATGTATATTTTATTTTTAAGTTTATCTTATTCCTTTATTACACTGCATTGCATTGTAAGCCTATTTTTACTTTTTTTTTTTTTTTGTTTTTTGTTTTATGGTTTATTTAATGTTTTCCAATGTGTTTGTTTGTACATTTTTTTTTATTGCAATTAAATTTCGAAAAATTGGTTATATGACCTATTTTCAGTAATTTTAGTAATTTTTTGATTTACTGCTATCTGCTAATCGTAACGTAAACTTTAAGTAATAGACAAGCAAGCATTTTTCGATTTTAAAGTGGCTTTAAAGATTAACATTTTGTGATTAAATTCGTAGCCAATATATATATATATATATATAATACTGATGTCAAGGCTTAAATCTAACATTTTGATTAATTAAATTAATTGAATGTAAATTTATTTCCTTTTGTTTTTTTAATTCTTTTAAATACCGTGACTTCTGTATAGGTAGCGTACACAAGTGAACCTGCAGAGATTTGTTCTAAATTTATCATAATTGAGTTTTATGGCAAGAGAAGGTTAAATCAGTTCAAAACAAAGAAAAAAAAAAGAAAATCAAAAAAGCTAAAGGCGACTTTACATGTATCTTAGAAGCATCTTAGCAACGTATCTTAAAGTGAATATAGAATCTTTTATCATAAAACGTATTATTTGAAAGTTCGCTTCAATTCCTAGACTGTCTTTGCTAAGATATTTGACAACAAAAAATATCCTGGTAAATATATTTATTTATTGGGAGCTGGAAATATACATGAACAATATCACAATTTTATAAAGAAAATTATTCTAAGTTATAAGGCTTTACTTCCACTGTTTTTTTTTTTTTTTTGTATTTTTGTTCTAATAGTATAATTGAGTGAAAATTTTCGAAAATTTTTTTGCTTTGATCGTTGTCGTAAATCGATAGATTGCCAAAATGATGTTAACTAACCTGATTTGACCTGACATTGACACTTTTGGTTTTAGATGGCATTTATATCCATTGCATAGCATTACGTGAATCCCTTGGAATGATTTAGAATTACATCACTTATTAAAAACACTCTTATCTGAATATAGTTCAGTTTCCTTTTAATAGTGATTGGACAGGTTTGGTGATTAAATATCGTCAAGAAAATATATTAAAAGCAGATTTCAGTATATCTTTACTTTAGCATTTGCGTTAATAACGACTTACGACTTACTTACGGATGGGCGTACATGACCATAAGTATTAGGGATATTTTATTCATTTGAAATATATATTTATTTAAACTGAGAATATATTTGTAAAGAATTTGAAGCTTCTGCTTGCGAGTTTTACGTGCGAAAGAAATTTTAAGAACAGAGAGAAAAATTAGATGGATAGATAAATTAAGCTTAATCACGCACTTAGTAAAAGTATTTTAGCAATATCTTCAGTACTTGTAGAAATAACATAAAATTTTCTTCAATTTTCTGTAGGAAAGATTTTTTTTTAAAACCATTTATTCATTATTTACATTTTACTCTCTATTCTTTTGTAATACCAAGTATCACTTATTAGAAGCAACATAACATTCGATTAGATTCGATATTGAATGAGGAATGATCGTTCGTCCCTTTGTCAAACTACACTCGTCCCCGGCCATCCTGTTTTAGGAGAGCTTGCGCTTGTCAAACTGGAGATAGAAATCTAAAACGTAATGTGTACATATTTTTAGGTGCTGGCCACAAATAAAATTTGAAAAACGATGCGTTTTAGCGCCTAACAATATATAAAAGACACATGTATATATACATATATTTAAATGGTAAATAACTGCAGTTTATTTCAATAACACTTAATGTCCGTGGCCAATATCTTGCGATCTTCTACCTTAAGCAATGCAAACTATATCTTCCCTAAAGGATGTACAGATATGTATAACTATTCAGCCCTATTCATTCATTACTACATATACAGAAAATTAACGAAAAGATTAGAACTAGATTACTTTACGAAATTATGTCCTGAATTAATTCATAATAATGCAAAGTAAGTCTACGCAAAAGAGGATTTCTATTATTTTGAATATAAAGGAAGATGCAAGACGTATAGTTAAGAATTTCATGCTTTTGATAACATAATAAATATGACGATAAACTTATTCCAATAATATGTTAGAATAAGTTTTTTTCTAAGTATGAATTTTCTACTGGCTATTTAGAATCAGTTGGTGCCGCTGTGAAACCGCATAACATTTCTATCATGCTGTGTAAAAACAAAAAAAAAAAACAAAATATAGCAAACTGATCCCAATGCAATCAGTCTCTGACAGCGGGACGGACAATTACGTGTAATTAATTAATTCACAGCAGATTTACTGTATTCTTTATACTTCTTTTTCATATTCCTAGAGAAAGATTGTATATAGCACAGAATAACAATTATACAAAAAACTTTTCATTAATAGCTGATCGGGATCGTAAACTGGATGATTTTTGCAAACTTTGTTGAATTTTTTTTTATTTCCCCTTTAAAAGGCCAATTTTACACCAAAGATACAAATTATTGGTATTTGATGAAAAAGAAATCTCAAATTTTTTTTTTCTTAATTAGAAAAAGCTAAGCTTAAAAAACGCTACTTACAAACCGAACTGAATTGAGTTAAATTATCGTCATAACAAACCTAAGAGGTCCTCTTCAAAATACTTGTTTTTCATTTGTTTTGTATGGAGAAGAAATGTTTACTACACAATGTTTCTAAAACTGTAAAATTAATGATATTTCTAAAAAGAAGAGAAAAATTGATTAAAAAAAACTTACTTTTATTTTTCCACAAGCTTTTCAAGATTTTTATTTTTTTTATTTTTTATTTTAATGTTTAATCCGCTCAGCGACACAAATGGCTTTCAAAACACATAACAGATACTAAAGTATAGTGTTTTTTTTTTTACTTTTCAAAATTGTGTCTTAAAATGAATTCATAAAAATTTTGTTGAAAACACTTCTTTTTTTTTTATAAAAAGATACACATATTAATTAAAATTGATTTATTTATTTTCTTTTTATTACAAAATTTTCATTTACAATGAACTATTTTCTAAATAAATTTTTGCGTTAATTTTGTTTTTTTTAGAAATTCGTTTTTTTTTTCTTCTTTATAAATTAACACTTTAGTTTATTTAAATTCCTTTAAAATATTAGCTTTTATTATTATGAAAAAAAAGAAAAAGGGGTGCACGCGCGAGCGTATGTGATGTGTTTTTAAGTTATCACAACGAAATGAAAAGCTCGCTTGAATTGCTTGCTACAGATGCAAGACGTTTTTGTTTTAAAACCCACAGTGCGCTTAAGTTTTTTTTTTTTTTTTGTTTTTGTTTGTTTTGTTTGAGTTACAACTAAACTGAGCTAAAGCAAACTTAACTAAAACAGAAAACGAAAAACGCAACAACAGCTAGTGTAATATGTGCGAGCAGCTTAAACTAAAAAATATTCTCTCCCTTTAGTGTGTAAAAATTGTATTTTTCACCACACATTTTTCTCGTTTCTAAAACTGCCGGCTCTCACACACATACGTATGCTTTTATTATTTTGTTTATAAATTTTTAATATTTATTTTACTTGAAAATCTTATATGATCACATTGATCCTTGTTTTGTTTTATAGAAAAAATCGGGAGTTTTTTTTGTTTAACGTTCAACATAACGAAAGACTTAAGCAAAAAACCCCCTTAGAAATCATCAATTTACTGCGCGTTAGTTAGTTCTTGGTCGTGTGTTCTTTTTTTTCTTCTTTTTGTTGTTGTTGTGTTATTATTGTATATTTGTATTTATTTAAATATTTTCTTATATGGTGAATTTCTCTTACTCTTGGGCGCTCTCTCTCTTTCCGGTTCACATATGTTTTCTTTGGTTTATCATAACTATTTTAAGTTTCGTGTGACGTTTGCATATAAAACGTTATGTGTCCGGGGGAATTTTTTTGTTATTCTTTCACTTATTTTGTTGTTTATCAAGACTAGTGTGACGTATTGATATAGTAATGCATGCTATTTAGTAATTTATTAAAATTTTAAGACACTCGTCTATTATAAATCAGTTAGTAAACGAAGTATTATTAGTCAATGCGAACTAACGTGGAAGGTGAGTATGCGATTTTTTTTTTTTTTTTTTTTTGTAAAAAAAGTATACAAATCCTTTATATGAAAATTCTATGTAAATATTTAATTAATTTACATTTATGAGGTAATCTAAATTATATAGAGCTTAACAGCAATAGCGTTATAGCGTTAGTTAATCTCGTATTTCAATGTGTATGCAAGTAAATAATATAACGGAACTTTGACCTGTTGACAAGGTCAACATTTCAAAGATTATCTAATATATCTTTCCGAGTCATTTCTATCTCTCGCTCTCTCTCTCTCTTGGTCTTTGAAGTGCTTTCATATTTAAATTGTTCTTCACTTTCATCAGAAACTGCTTAATAACTTTGTATTAATAAATTGCTTTATTTGTTTATGTAAAATAGTTACTTTTTAAAATACTTATAATTTTTTAGGAACAAAGGAAATTTCTTTTTAATTGTTTGTCAAAGTAAGCAAAAAAAAAAAAAATTCCCAGTAATCAAAAGCGACATCGTGCTCATAGAGTATACATACATATAGAGGGTACGCACACATTCATATATTTCTAAGCATTAACTACACTTTTGGAGGATGAGTTGACAATATTGATCTTATTATTAGTAAAGTTTTCTATTTTTAAATTTATTTTATTTAAAATAATAACTTTGTTTGGTGTAAAATTTCCGAAAAGTTTATCGATAGAAAAAAATATGACAAACGAACCAGGTTGATTAGATCTTTCCCTAATTATGTATTAATTTGGTTTTTGTAGATCTATCACATACGTATAGATTCATTTTGAAATATTGAAAATTTACATAGATCTGTCCGTCCCTTCTTCCGTCTATGGACATGACTACTCTTTTCTTTATCCATCGGTTCGCAAGGACGTTTATTAGCTTATTTTAAATTGTTTGTATGTTAATACATCTCTACTTTAAGTGACCGTCTTTTTATTCTTAGGCTTATCCAGCCTTTTGTTTTGTATATAAATCGATCTATTCATTCTTTCATTCAATTTCCTATTAGTTTATCTATGTGTTTGCATATGAATTCATTCGTCTGCCCATCCTACTTATGTTATCTATCCCCTCATCTGTCAGTTAATTTATTTGGACGCTTTTAAATTCATATAACTGCTAGTACATATACTTGTATCCCATTTGTTTTCGATTGCAGTCCATGTGTCGTCCAATTCATTCCTTTGTCCAAATCTCCTGTTTTATTTCCAAACGTCTATGAAGCCATCCGTTCATCTATCTAACCAATTATACATCTATTTATCTGCCCTGTATTCTTTACCCCTCATGGGTTTTTAGTACCGATCAAGTTTAGAAATTGACGTAGGAATATATTAATGAAAGTATTTATCATTGTGTTTGAGAGTAGAATTTAATTCAAAGCATTAAAAAAAAAGCAAAAAACAATTTATATAAAATTATTTCCATACTTAGATAGAGAAATTTTCCATTTGTACTATAAATTGTTTTTAAGTCTTAGCTTATTATTAAACCATAAAATTTCAATTAAATTTTGTTGTAAAATCCTCTTTTTTATTGACTTGTTGACTTAAGAGCCATAATTGTAATAAATAAATGTCGCTAAATAAAACACCTTACATATGTGACAATTCTCTTAGATGATGTGTGTGTGTGTGTGTGTGTATTTGTGTGTTTGAAGAAAGATTGAAAATGATTTTTTTACCAGCTTACAGTGTAACAGATAAGATTTAAATATAAAAAGATATCTTAACGTATGGTAACGTATGAGATATTTATGAAAACCCTTAATAGAGAACAGTACTGAGATAGACAAGTTGAGCATCATGACGAATGACTTTATCCATCAAGATGTTTTAGTGAATCTTTTGGAGATGTTCTGTATAACTAAAGAAAAGAAGAAGAAGCCCATCCAAAATATAGTAACTGGAGATTAAAAATCTTATCTCCAGATTAATCTGAACAAATGACTAAATAACTGTAGAGTTTATGCGAGCCTTGGTGACCTCTCTAATGAATATGAATATAAAGTCAGACTTTTTATTTACTGAAAGAACAGTTACCTGTTATAATAACGGTACTAAAGATTTCAAATTTAATTCTCTATGCTCTTCTTGTCAAGTCTATACTCTCTTTCCCGTTCATATTCGCATGAAAGCATTCGTTTCCTTATAATCGTTGTTTTTATACATTATGATAATCTTTTCTCTTAATAAACAATTACATCTTCCGACTGGTATTACAAAGTCGATTATTAAAGCACTAGGCTTAATAGTAATCAAGATCTTGTTGAAATTATTTTTGAAATTTTATATTTTAATCATAAAGGTTAACTTAAACAGTTATAATGTAAATGTCTCGCAGTCTGCAAAGATGTCTTTTTTTTTTTTTTGTAACTCAATATACTTTACTTGATATTTAAATAATGGATCTATTCACATCTGATCGATCCGTTTGCAAATAAAAAACTAATTTTATCACATTCAACAGAATTGATTAACTTATACAGTGAAACAAATGGAATTTTTTTTTAAGTTCTTTTTTTTTTTTGCATAATTTTGTATTTGAAAAAACACACAACACTTTCTCTCTCCTTCTATATCTGGCTCTCTTTCTGTCTCTTTCGCTGTCTTTATTTTTTTTTTTTTTCAGTTTTGTTTTTCAATATTATTTCTTTACATAATTTTATAAATATTTCCCTCATATGACATTTTCTAGAACTATTTTTTTCTATTGTTCATAGATTACAATGACCTTTTTGTAAAGTGATTAAATAGCGATTAGTACAAAACGGATCATGCAATCGAACATGTAATAAAAAAATTAAAAAAACAAAAAAAAACAAAAACTGGTAAGAAAAGTGTATATTCGGCTATGATCGAATTTGTTATACTCATCATCGTCATCATTAAAGAAAATTCGAAAAAAAAACATCAAATATCGATATTCTACAATATTGTGTTTGTCTGCCTGCTCAAGTTTTTCCTTTTTTAATAGATTACATATAGAAATTTTTCTTGTGTATTTGTTGCAGAATAAGAATAAGCCCAAAAAGCAAGGATGGTATTTATGGCTCACTGTAGGGTGCAGGCCCTTTAACCGATTTGATCCATTTTCAATATCAAACTGCTTTCAAAAAGCTATTAAGCCTTTTTGAGAAAGTTGAATTCGATATCTTAATTTTTGAGTCCAATAGAATGTTTACAACAGACAATCGGGCAATTGGACAGACGGACAAACATAACTAGATTTAAAACAACATATACGCTCCATAGGATCTTTGGAACTTACTTATCGATGTTGCAAACAAAATGGAAAAGAAGAATATATCTCCATAGCTCGGTGGCGATTATAAAAATTAATGTAAGAAAGTTTTGCAAATGCTAACCAAACCTTCGACTAATTTTGAGTGCCTTGATTAAGAATGCCGTACATAGTTGCAATCTTATTCATATTTATTTATTTATTATTGTTACTATAAATGTAAATATTTAATTTCATTTACGGATCATGCTTTCATTGATCGACGCGGGTGATTTATTTATTTGGAGAATCATTATCATCGTTATCAAATCATTCCCATGTTTAAAGGTCTATAGTTTAAATATAATCTTCCTTCGCAATACATTGTAAGTGCAAGTGTTACTAAGGAAACTTCTCATAATGTATGTATTGGCCGTTATGCATCACCTCTGAGCGACCCCGCTACGGAACATGACTGTGGGTGAGATTGAACTAGCTAGCAGTTGAGGTTAGACTGGATTATAGCCTCGTTCTACGGCATGATGAGATCGTCCGAAACAGTTGTCGGGTAAGAAGGGTTAAGGTTTAACGATCGATGCCTGGCGAGAGGTTCTCGAGGATTGTAAGAGATCATCGGGAGAATCGCCTTTTTCGTAAGAAAAGTATTCTTTGTTGCAAAAGGGATCGCACATACTTTGTCTCTATTAACGATGGAAGCAGTATTAAGCATGATCGGAGCATATCTACTGTTTCCAAGTACATAGTAATCTAAGAGATAGACAGTAAGATGGATCTTTCGTGATGTATAGCTTATGTATTTAGGTGCACCGTGCGGTTAGACTCTTAGAGTAGGCACTCACGTTAAGATTTATTTTTTTTTATTACATTTTAATTTTGCATTTAAAAATTCCCATTAGTTTATTGACAAAAAATGTAACTTTTCTTTAATCTTTGATCAAAATGACATGAACTGGTCTGTAAGATAATAAGGTTTCAATAATAGTACTTATTATGCAGTACTTTTCATTCATTCAATTCACACAAGTAGTGCGTACACTTAAAGCACAAACACACAAACATTAACAAACACGTTATCGCTCTTCGTTATAAATTATTTACATTTTATATTCATTCTCCTGTAATACAAAAATTGGCGTTTGAATCTTACATTCATTTCTTATTACTTTGATTTCATGTTATTGACAAATTTTGAATTTAATTGAAAGATTACATTTGCTATTGGCATCATGACCTGTCAATTACGATGTTATAATATTTGGCTCAAAGTCTATTACACAAAAATATTCAATTCTTTTGATGGAACGACAAAAACGCTTTTAATTAGATTATCATCGAAAATAATTCTAAAATTAGAATAATTAGAAGAGATTAGAAGCAAATTAAAAAAAAAAAAACAAAAAAAAAAAACCAATGAACTAAAATGAAATGAAAATATTGAGTAAATTTTGATTAATGCTTTCTTTCACTCTTGCAATCAATATTTTGTCTTTTCATTTAATTTGGACGGATGCTGTGTTAAGTACCAAGACCTTAGGCTCTCTTAGTTTTATATATAATTTTAAATTTTCATATCTAGTGTTCCTTAGGTGGATAATTGCAATTGTTTTGAAACTAATTATTTGTTGTTTATGTTTTCTTCCTTTTTTTTTTGTGATAAATTTAATGGCGTAAAAAGATAAGAAAATGAAAACAAATCGTTCTCTCTAACAACAATCATATAAAGTGTACGACGTCGGTATGTTGCAATTTATACACTAATTATCTGTTAGTTTTAATAAAATATTAAATAACAGCAATCTAAGCAGCTATTTATTTATTTAAGTAAATAATAACAAAAACAATAAAATTAGTTTACATCAGTGCTGTAATTAAAAGAAACAAAAAAGAAAAAAAAAACGAAAAGAAAAAAGTTCAACTAAATTAAAACAAATAAGAGAATTTTTTTTTTTCGCCTTAAGACGAATCTTATGTGAGCACTCTCACCGAATCTTAAGCGAGTGTGCCAGTCATTACACTTCTTCATACCATATTAAATAAATACTTCGAATTCGAACATTTATTCGATCGATAAATAGAAGGGATCATGACTTGCTAGACCTGGTATTTTACATACTCGATCTGCGCTAAGTATTTCTAGGCGATACAAACCCGAACACAAATTTAATATAAGATATTTCTGGTTAGCATTCACACATAAAATGAAAACAAAACAGTAGACAAGCAACAAAAGATCAATAAATCATTGATGCCTGATTTGAACGAGACAATAGTAATTCATTAATTTCATGTACGTGCATATTCAAGAATTTTTTTTTTTTTTTTTTTTTTTTTTTAATATCTGCATAAACAAGGAAATATTTTTACGCAATAAAAAAAAACAACACCGAAATGGAATTTTTTTTTTTTAATTTCTATTTTTAAATAATATTTTTAATACCAACTTCTACACATTTTTATATACACTAACACACTGATTGTGGAAATTCTCATGTTTGCAAGAACTGCTAATAAAAATGATCCGCTTACAAGTTCTTCATTACCAAAGTGAAAAGAAGAGAACTCTCGGTTAGCTGTATTTGTCTGCATGAAATTACGATTTGAACGTCAAAACTTTATTTAGAAGATCTAAGTTTCGAGTATCCTCCTTATCACACTTATATCAGATCTAGTCCAGAAACACCAACTGAATCAAAGAAGCTCTGAATATATTTACATCGCTCGATTCGTTAACCCTTAACTTTTAACAGCTCAAAATTGAAACAAACTTAAAAGTTAAATGTACCACAATAGTTCAAAAAAAAAAGAAAAATTAAGGCGGTTAACAAATGCCTTATAATTGTATAAGGCTTCTTCAGTAAGACCTTTTAATGATCTTAACGTTGATAGAAAATCTTACAAGAGCCATCAGCAGCCATGCTTGAAAACGTAAGCAATTGGTTCGATTTTAAATTAAAATCGATAGCTGGCGTTCACCTAAAGCTTTATATGTATTTGTATGTACATACATACATACATACACATATATACTTCACAGGGCCATTTATAGGTTAATTGTAAAAATAACCCGGTCAACTAACTGACCCCACTGACACCGACGATTATAAACAAAATACGTTTTGCAAAGCTTAGATATTAGCTTTAGGTGATGAGATTTAAAGTTATGTGTGTATAAGTTTCTTATTCATTCAAATTCATCCGCGGGCATAGACATTTAAAGGCTTATCTATCGAATATTTAGCAGAAACGAGTTACAAAATGATGTTAATCAGATTTTAAAATAGAAATCTTGACAATAATATATGCACGGGTGTGTTGTTTTTTCTTTTTTTCTTTACTTTTTTTGCTTTCTTAATACAATCATTACACGATCTTATAAGGTTAATACGTTTGACGACAATATAGATCGGATAGTTTCTTATGATAATCTTCTAAGAGTAACCGACAATCGTATGCTTACGAATGAGAATTAATGTATGCACGCATAGCGGTGTGAGATTTATATAAACCATTATGAATATCTTAAAGATTATGATTATGCTTAAGGCATTTATCAAATGCAAATGATTTAAAAACCATGTAAATGTGGACGAATTGATAATTATAAGGATTATGGCTGAGACTCTATAGTATTTAAAATGGAAGCGTTTGTTTGGTTTTTTACACAATGAAATATAAATAATAAATAAATAAATAAATAATATAAATATATATATATACATAAAAAATAAATAAAAAATTTATAATAAATATATTAAATAAACTGTTTTTCTATAGATCTAATTTCAGCTGGCGATATCGTGTGAAAATTTCATATTGTGTGTACCTTCAATTCGCAAAGGTTCAGAATCTTCCGAGATATTTCCTCTAAAGAAAATGCTTAACATAACACTGTGATTAATAGGTAGTAGAGAATTGTGAGTTTTATCGTACGGGCTATTCAAATGAATAGTTGCTTTTGTACCCACCGCCGTAGATAAGGGGGAGATGTGTATTCATTTTATCATTTCATTTGTAATGCCCAGTAGGAAACTTCAGAGATCCCCAAAAACTACATGTATTCTTGATCAGTATCAAATTTGGAATCGAGTTAAGCATGCCCACCCGTCTGTCTGTCCATCCGTTCATTCGTCTGATTAATGTCCATGGTAAACATTTTGCTGGTATTGTTCCACGGTATTCCATAAAAATAGAAAAATCCACCAAGCCCACTTATTAAAATTTAGTTTTTTTTTTTTTTTTTCTTAAAATAAAGGTGGTGGGTATAAAAAGAACTCGGCACAGCCGAATATAGTTTTCCCACTTATTTAACTTCTATTCTCATCGATAGAGAGATTCATTTGAAGGTGGTGGTATTTTGACAAAGTTCTGTTCTTTTTAGAATGCACAACGTATATAATAGATTGATCAAATTTCCGCGAAAGCAAAATTTCTTTTTTAGTTTTTTGCTCTGTTCTCTCCGTTCTCTGTTATATTAAATTGTAAGTAACTACTAGTATCGTTTTAATTTCTTATGCGTGGGCATCTAATGTTCCTTCATGATTACTTCATAGAACTTTTGTGTATAAAAAAAAGTTGAATGAATACATTGTTATGAAAATATAATACTTATATATAATAATAATATCTACACACCTATGTATACAACTATTCTCAAGCTTCCTTTGATGCATGTTTTTATAGAACTTGTTAAACGAGTTTCAGAAACATTTTCGTGTTATTTCTCTTAGAACAATTGTAAGTTAGGGTAAGATGGACGAACTACTTTAAAATTTTTATAAACATATATACATATGTATATATATATATATGTATACATAAAATACGAGTATGTAAATGTAATCGATTTATTATTAAGATTATAGTCAATATTTTAAACATCGTAAATATATTTATGTTTATAGTACCGCGTATTTTAGCGTGGCGTTACCCAATTCTATTTGTTAGTTGTCATCATACGTTGAAAATTTAATACAAAGTTTTATAAAATTATTTTAACGATACATATTTCCATTGCCAAACAAACATACTTATCCGATTATAATTTATTAATTCTGCTGAAAAAAAAAAAAATTTCAAACTATTGTTTTAATTATGATTGGATGAATACTGCCAATTATTTATTAATGCAAATGTAAAACTAATATTCAAAGAAAAATTTACGCACCAAACTCTTGAAATTTTTCAAAAGAACATTTGCAACTTATTGACATAAGAAATGAATAATCCCTTGAGCACTTTGAGCCCTTTAGAACTTCATTAGTTATGTAATGAATCCACAAACGGTCCCGAGGAAACTAATTGTGCCAAATGAATAAATGAATCCCTGCTGGAATGTTACGTTCTAATGTCTTAATTCCTGATTTCTAGATGCGTTTAGAAAGCAAAAATACCTTTGAGTGATTTCATCAAGAATAGTATATATTTTGATTAAATATAAGGCTGAGAACAATTTGAAAGCTGTCAATACTTCCGCTAAGAAATTAAATATTTTAAAATAAGGTTTTTGGTGGTTAGTGATTAATTCACCTACAGATAGAATTCTTACCATCTTCTCTGTCATCTCAAGCAACACAAATAAAGTGTAAAAAGTACGTTTTTATCTTTGATAGATGCTGCAAAAGCGGCATCTTCTACGAAAAAAGTCTTCGAGCAGAGAGGAGAAAAAAAAATGTTTACACATGTTGGAGCATTTTGATGGTCTTTGGATTGGTGAGACTAATGGCAAAAAACTAATAGAAAATTTATTGTAGCAAAGAGGCAAACAAATCTATGACATATTCCAGATCTTTAAATGCTTTTTTTTTTTTTTGAAAATTCGTGCTATTTTTAGCCATCAACATATAAATAACTGCCATTGCAATGACATTTAATAAAAGTAAAATCTAGTAGAAGATTTGCAAATACATTCACTGATTAACAAAATGAAGATTTTTTAATTAAAATTATTCTGAAAAATCAGTCTTAATTTCGTCTGTCTGTCTGTGCAGATTAACAAACAAAACTATTATCGCGTTTGGAGCTACGAAGGGAAATAGTCGAACATTCTCTTCCATTCACTTCCTATGCGTGGATATAATGAATAATTATCTAAGACCAAAAAAAAAAAATTTTAAACAAAATTGCCTAAATTTTGTATAATTTTTCATAGGTTTTGTTTTTTAGGGTTATTTTTAAAAATGTTTATTTTGCAAATAAACAAATTCTACACCCCATCAATGTTATGTTCATATAATAGACAAGAAAACAAAAGGTATACAATGTTGCCTCTGCTTCGCAAAAAAAATATTTAATATTTGCATATACTCACACATAAAATATAACAAAAAAAAAATTAAGTAATTACAGCGCAAGACGAGTGTGCTTAACTACCTATAAGACACAAAAGACCGAAATTGCACATTTAAACAACTTTATTAATATTCACAATTATGGCAAGGACGGGCTTTGCAATAATTTTTTATTAATTTAGGTTTTTATTTAAATTTATTTCTTACTAACTTTTGTTTTTGTTTTTTTCTTCTTTTTTTAAGAGGTTCCCGTCTTTTTGTCTACTTAAGTAATAGATCTACTCTTGTATACTAACCTAAGTTAACCTAGCGTAACTTAACTTATATGACTGTTCAAATATGAAGAAATTCGTTAGTGCAGAAATGTTAACTACAACTTTTTCTTACTATAAATGGCAAACAGTTATTAAAGACCTAAATATTTACATTCAAAACGTATGCATCTAGTAAAAAAAAATGTGAAAGTAGGAACTTAGAAATTTTGCCAGCTAAGAAGTTAGGATATAAGAAAATTGCAAATTGCTAAGCGTAGCTAGTTAACACTATCGAGAAGACCTCAGTAATATCCATATAATCATTTTAAATCATTGACTAGTTGGTATTGATGTTAAGTAAATTATTTTCTCTTACTTTTATACCGTACGCTTCAGTTGTCGTACATAATATATCAAGTTTATGCGGATGTATACTATAACCAGAATGATTTCAGATAAGTCTAATTTTTGTTATACTACTCAATTCAAAATCATTGTTACCCTCTCTGTCTGTCCGTATGTCCCTCTGTCCGTCTGTCCCTCTGTCTGTCTGTCCGTCTGTCCGTTTCATGTTTGTTCAAGTAAAATTGTGTTCAACTCAATGTGCTCACTTAACGATGAATTATTCGCTCTGAGCTGGAAGGGAAATCCGATAAAAATGAAAGTGTAAAGCAGAAAATAAACATATGGACGAATATAATATACTTTATTTCATATGCAGTTGAACACTTTCGACGAAAACAAAAGTTTGAAATGCATAAACAAATACACGATAGCAATATGGTAAATATAGATACAAAATACGCGACAGTAGTTTCCACAGAACAATCGATTAGAAGTACTAGATACCACTAGCTAGATATCTATATATATATTTGCATACAGAAATAAAGTCTAAAATACAGAAAAAAAGGGACTATAAATGCATTTATTGTTTGCTATGCCGTGATAGTTTTTCACGACACAAAAAAAGTTTTACAAAATTTGTAACCTTAATTAAATGAGTTAATTTCGTAAATGTGCACGTTTTTTTTTCTTCTTTCTCTTCAATATATTTTATCAATGCAAGAACCGATTTAATTCAACTGTTTCATTTATAGTTAAGTTTTCAGAAATAAATAATTTGTTTTCGGTTTCATACTCTTTAAGCGTTCAATTTGCAAACATAAGATTCGAAATTGACTTAGTTAAGTCTACCTGCCGATTGCTTTTAATCACGTAATCAATACTAAAAAATCGCAAGATTACTTAACAACAAAATTGATATTAAATTGCTTGAAATAGTTTACGAATCTTCTTTGATAATTTGGCTGCAAATTCAGATATTCAAACGTTTACAAGGCAAAGTTTTAGCGACAAAAATCAAATGTACCTTTTTCAATGAGACGGTAAGCAATTAAAATTCGCACCGAGATGACTATGGTTTCATCTCCTATGATTTTTTAGGTTTTGGAAACTAAAATTTAAAGAACCATAAAATAAATTCTAATTGGGTGATAATAATTTAAATCCATTTTATGTAAAGATATTAAATTTGCAATAATGTTGGCGTAAGCATAAAAGCAAAAGCTTGATTCAGCAAAGCTTCTTCACAGAATATCCGCTAATATTATCGCTAATAACATATTTGCTTAAGAAAACAATTATTGTTTATATATGTATACCCACCCTCATAGGATATAGATTTTGTTAAGTTGTTTGCAACACTCAGAAAGAAGCTTGGGAGATTCCATAATGAATTAATTTAAGCATGTCCATATGTATGTCTGTGTATTTTTTGTGATATAGATAGAGCAAAAAATAACGACATCGACTTCAAATTTGGATTAATATTGAAAATTGGCGACCATGAATATAAATTTTGCATTCTGAATTTTTTTGCTCATCACTTATACACTACGGCACATACGTAAAAGATATTTCCATGTCTGTCCTAAAAGAATTGTATACTATATAGTATAATATACAGTATAGTATAGCATAGTATATAGCATAGCATATCATAATAGAGTATGGTATGTAGTATAGTATAGCATATAGTATAGTATACCGTACAGTATAGTATATAGTATAGTATAACGTACAGTATAGTATAGTATATTTAATATGTTATAACAAAAACGTTGACTTCTCTTAAGTCTTTCTAAGTCTAACTTACATGCGGACAAATTTTATATACCACAACTGGTATACGATATAAGAACGAACTATACTAAAAATAGACGTTTCCTTCTTCCTCTATTAAAAATATAATTAAACTTTATACCCAGCACGAATTCCGTTAAATACTTTCTTAAAGTGATTTCACACCTCAACATGCGCTGCCCATTGAAAAAATGTTGTGGAGCCCTACTATATGTTTCGGGACCAAAACATCCAATAGGTGTAAAAGAATTCGGTCTGAACCTTATAATAATAATAATAAATTCATTTTTGTCTTTTCTTTTTTTTTTTGTTAAGCTCACCACAGGGGGCATTTTCCATTGCTATGGTTAATATTATAATTTGTTTTCTTATACGTAAAAGTCTTTGGTTAATTTTTTTTTTTTTTGACTTAATGTAAAGCATTTGATAAAATCGTTCCTAAAGCCTTGAAAAAACCTACTAAAATAAAAAGAATTTCGCTGAAGTAACAAATAACGTTAGCAACTATTTTTCGAAAGTTACGTTAGACAACTAACTAAATTTATAATAATAATTTAAACAACATTTTTGTATTTTTTATTTCTGTAACTAAAATATATGAACATATATATAGTTATGATAATTATTTTGTCTAGATCTTAGCATGCATGACTCATTGATTATTATAAAGTCGGAAAGCTACAGCTTGTATTTTGTCTGCATGATTTTCCTACAGTTAAAGGTAAACAACAGATAAGAAGTCATTGCCAACAAAAGTTCATTACGGCTGCACGTAATTCTCAAGAATATTTTAATCAATAAACAAATGACGTATTAAATATAAGATAACTGCGGAATGTAATTAGGTGTGCAAGCAACTACAAGTACAGAAAAATATAAAAATAATGAAACTACATTAAGACTAAGAATCACTAGAAATCGAATGCTTTTTTTTGCTTATTCTGTTTGATTGTAATTCATTGTTCATTAATATATTAATTGAATTGAATTGAATTGTCTTAACTGCTTAACTGCATGTTTGAATCAAATTGAAGCAAAAAAAAAAAAAAAACGGGTGGCCGATGCTTCGCTTAAACTCTAAGACCTCAATGTAATGGCGATGCCAAACCATGGACAGTCATGTAATCAGCTGTAATAGGGTCAATAAACTAAACTATCTCCATCCTTTCTCAACAAGATATATTCACTCTATGATTTTCGAATGATTTCCGTTAATATTCTTATCATAGACAAAGAATACTCAGTACATTCACGCAAGCTTAATTTCATCACTTCCTTTACATTTTTGTAAAGAAACATGCTTAGCCTCTGTACTTAAGTAAAAGCTTAAACTAAGAACTAAGAAATCATGACGGGCTATACAATGATTAAAAACTTTATTGGCTTTCTAGGGTTCCTGGTATTCATTCCATAGCAGACGCATTAACATTTCCTCTATTTTCTATAAATTTAATTATGTCCATATATTCTGATTCATACATATTTAATGCATTTAGAACAAATAAAACAACAATAATTAAATATTCAGAAAAAAAAAAATTCCATTAGTTTAAGAAATTGTTTAATTGTAATAAATAACAATAAAAACATACATAAACAATTATAATAATATTTATATGTAAATTAAGAATAAAAATAAGAAAAAAAAAATCGAATCAATTAATTAATCATACTACAGCCTCTTAGACTAACCAAGTTAACTATAGGAAATTTTTCATTGCATCTATTAACGTCAGCACAAATAGCCTCGTTTGGCATTTCATTTATACCGTTCTTTTGTAATATTTAAATCAATTTTCTCTTATTAGTATAAGAAAAACGGATAAAATCAAATAAATTTATTTATGAAATAAAGCAACAAAATATGATGTATATCTAGTCGTATATATACATGTGTGTGCGTGTGTGTATATAATTTTAGACTTCCTTTAAGATTATAGAAAAAGAAAACTAGAAACGTCAATTTAGTTTTATTTTATCAATAACTACCATCAATTATATCGTAAACAAATTTGTAATGACGTCTCTCCTTGACTAAACTATAATTATAAAAGAAAATAGAAACAAATAAAAAAAAGGAAATCAACGTAAATCAATTAATGTTGTTTGCATAAAAATCGTACAGAATAGGAAACGCAAGTTTGATATTTCCACAGATTCCAGAATCCAATGTCGTCATCTAGCTTCCGTAGGGTATTCATCGTAAATGTTAGAAAAAACAAAAAAAGAAAAACACTTTGAGGTGAATTTTGGATACCCATCATTAATCAAGGTGAAAACTCTTCCCTAGCCATGACGACGAAGAATATATTTTTGCCGAACATTAAATCAATTTCGAACTTAAGTCAAAAATATACGAAAAAAAAAGAGAAAAAATCATCTGAAAATATGCTTTATATGTGAGAACCTTTCATCACAAAACTTCAGCTACTATAATAATAATTAATTCACACAATAGACACAAATTAAAGGAAGATAAACAAACTTGAATGGAAAATATTTTGTCCTTCATACGGTTCTTGAAAAGCACTTTCAAATGTTACGAAAGCGTTGACAAAGCGCATAAGCCTTTACTTTTCGATGGACAATCAATAAACAATAAGGAAAATATTTACTCTTATTTGAAATAATTTCTTGAAAATAATAATAAAAATAAAACAAAATAAAAACAATGAGCTTTTTATTAATTTAAAATAATTATTTTCACCTTTTTAAATCAATCTTAGAGAACTTTGATGGGTCATGACATTAGTATCTAGTATCTAGATGTATTTAATTACGTTGCTGTCGCTTCCGTTAACGTAAACATTGTTTATTGCAAGTGAAGACTTTAATTAAAATGTTATTAAAATTATTATCAAAATTTAACAATAAATTTCATAAAAAATCACGAAGTCTTACCCAAGAATTAGAAAAGAACGGGTCAACTTAATTGAATGCATTCTCTTGATTGATTAGTAGTAATGCATAATGGAACAAGTAAGAAAATTATAATCCTTTACCTTCAAGAAAGGGGGAAAAACTAAATTGTAATAGGTAGGCATGGCAGATTTTTTCTATTTTTATGGAGTACTGTGCAAAACAACAAGAAAGCGGATGTACTTTCGGCTTATACTGTAGGCGTTTCTTTTGACCGATTTGGCCAATTTTCCATATCAAACTGCATGCAAGAACTTCTAGTGTTTCTACCAAATTTGAAGCTGCTGTCTTTATCTTTGCGACCATGAAAATGTTTACGACAAACTGGACAGACAAACAGATGAGCATGCTTAAATTGACTCTAAATTTGATGTTGATTTAGAATATAACATAAGAACATATCATTCATTTCCGATGGTTGGTATAATAATTAATGGAATAAACATCGTTTCATGAACAAATAATTTTTCAAATCTATCAATAAATATGTCTCTTTAGCATTTGTAAAGAGAAACGAAAGAAAAAAAAATTTTTACATGAACTACTTGTAATAACATATTTGCTACTTAATCGATTTTATGAGTATTGCCACCAAAAAGAAAGAAGTGGAGTGAAATGTAGATTATATATGACCGAACATATATTCAACATTAATCATAATATCTTCGATAAAGATTCTTATGCTTTTATACTTTACAAAAATCTAATATACACTCGTGCGTGGGAAATGTAGCTAAATGAAATACTATGAGATACTCGTAAATATATACATATATATGAATAATAAATGAATACTTTAATTGATTAAACCATCTCTGCCATCAATGCTTATCCGGTCGTTTTTCTTTCATCTTCAGAAGAACTCACTTGATTCTTAATTTTTTTTTTTACCACTCTTTTTAGACTAGGCTAGAAATTCACTAAAAACATCTTTATGGGAAGAATTCAGAGCATTTAAATATCGTTTCTATTTGTAAAAACATCTGCAAGGGGGGTTGATAAGCTCTACAGAAATATGATAGAAATACGATATACCGTAAGTATGACACAATATAAAATCCATATTTCAAATGAAAGAACCAATGGTAAGCAGAGCATTTAAATATCGTTTCTATTTGTAAAAACATCTGCAAAGGGCGCTGATAAGGTCTATTGAAATATGATAGAAATATGATATAACTAAAGTATGACACCATATAAAATCTATATTTCGAATGAAAAAACGAATCCTCTCTCTTTTATTGAATTCAAATATTGAAGACAAGCTAATGATTGATAGTAATAGCTCAGGTCTAACCCTAGAACTTTCTTATTTTAACTTATGATTAAAGCTTGAGATTTTTGTTTCGAAATTCGAATTTTGACACTTTTGTTTTTGCGTTCTTTTTTTTTTTTGCATTACTATATAGAGTTTAATTAAATGAATTAAAAGGGCACTACAAGTTTACCCCCAAAATACCAAACCTTCGAAATTTAAATATCATCTCCATACTGTACTTTTGTGTTATGAGCTGCACAATTATATATTAATATTTATATAAAGCGGCAAGCGGTAAGCAGAGCTGACATCCAAAATATATTTACACAATCAAGAAATTTGAAATTTGAAAGAGTAACAATTTAATATTCGCCCTTTTTTTGAAATAATTCTAAATTTATTAAAAGAAAAAAAAATGACGTGAACAACAAGTGTAATTAGAGAAGAAAACTGTAATATAGACTTGATTTTGTTTGTGATCTATTCAGCGTACTTATTTAATTAATAATGAATGAAGTCTCGATTACAACAGACGTAAGCAATATCACAAAATACACATTTTATAATAGAGATCATTATTGAATGCATTTGTGTGCCTTTCTGCAAATAAGACAACAACAACAACAATAATTAATTTGAATTGAACATAGAAACACGATATATTTAATAATTATTTAAAAAACCAAACAATTGTCAAATTTTGAAATATATATTCATAGCATACTTATAGGAGATTTCAAAAATATTTTAAGTCTGTTATTGGGTGGATTGAAATGTGATGACGTAATATAATTAATTGATTAATGTTGTGTATTATATTGATGTGTTTTTGATTTGTTTTCGTTCGATTAATTCTAGAATTTTTATGTTAACAAAATTGTTAGACTTTCATTTGAGCATCAAAGTTACCAAAACGATATTTGTGGATATAGTGAGTTGTTAGCATTGATTACCTTTCACTTATGAAATTTTTATCTCTGTTTTGTACAAACTTGCATTAAATAGTACTCGCGCCCCTTTCCCTACGAAACTGAAATGGATAAGTGAAGTCAACACACTAGGGCAGACTTTCAAATTAAAAAGCTGAAAAAAAAATTTGTTTTTATCAATCTCTCACTAACAGAGATTTCAAAAGTTTACAACAATGAATTAGTGCCAACTGAAGCAAGAGCTCTTTATCATGTTACCGATCGTTCAATATCGAAGGGTCCATATCCATATATCTTCTGCATAACAAGTGCATGTGCGTAAAATGTGTAGGTAAGTAAGTAGAATCAGAATGAAATTTTGTGTATTGGTTTAGTGATAATCCTTTACTCGGTCAATAAAGAAACTCGAACTTTACGTTTAATCAAAAAGAATTTCGAAAAAGTCATGACGTGATTACAGCGACTAAAAGTATAAAACAGTTCCAAGTTTCGATCGATCTGATATTCGACAATAATAAAGTTCATAGCGCTGAATTGTCTGCAGTATTCTGCAGTATTCTTCAGTATTCTGTATAATTGATAAAAAGCTGAATAGTTTTCATTTATTAACACTAAGTAATGAGTGTAGACAAAGTAATACTGTAGTGATTGTTGTAATTTTTTCTTTTTAAAAGTATTTTTAAAGTGCATTTAATTATTAAGTCCATTGGAATAAAACATTGTATTAATAGCTTATTAACTATTCATTTCGATTCTAATATCGATTGAAGTTTCGACAAACGTTCATAGTACACATCATTACACTATTAAATATCTATTTTTATCTGTAGAAGTAAAGGTAATTTCTTAATATTCATGTAATTAAAATATAAAATAGGAAAAAATAGGAATCTTATCTGATTAGCTTGACAACCGTCAATTATCATTCAACAGTTTGTCATATAAATTTAATTGACTGTTTAAAGTCGATGACTTAATATATAGAAAATAATAATAAAAAAAATACTTAGAATTATGTTTGCCTACCTTTCTGAATAAATGCACACAAATCGTTTTTTCTTTTCTAAGTCTTAAATTATTTACCAAAAGTATTGTAGTATTGAAATTTTAATTTTTTTTTTTTTTCTAAAGTTCTTTTATAATTTTTATATAACGCCCTTAGGTTATATGTGTAATTTACAGTGAGGTATATATAATATATATATCCTTGATCAGCAATAACTAAAACGATACTTTATTTATTCATTGACTATGATTGACTATGACTACGATCTAATAGCTTTATCTCGTTAAAGCGAACTAGTGCTCAAACATTTTCTGATTACTCCCGTTATATTCAAATTCAAAATCAGTTGAATCGAAATAAGATTTGTGACCAGACCAGAAATCGATTTTAAAAATACACCAAATTATGAAAATGCAAAATGGTGTCAAATTTTATGAAAATATCACTTATCACACGATATACAATATACGATATACGATATTAACGATATCTTGTTACAATATGTATGACATTTATTGAGGAGAGTTTATGTCTTGTAATCAAATATATTTCATTAGCTATTAATTAGTTCAAGCCAAATAAAACTTTTCTCTTATTTAAGATATAACGTAGACTCTCTCTTTGTTGTGGATGAATCAAAGGAACGAGAAAATATATAATTAATTATTTTTTGTAATTTTAAAAATTCCCTTAAAAATACAGGTAAACAAAAATATGACTGTATAATAATAATAATAATAATAATAATAAATATTTTGAATAATTTACTTGTGTTTTTGAAATGATGTCAGTTTTCTGGAGTAAGCTTACATCGAATTTTAGCTGTGAAAGCCAATTAAGACCATATAAGCTAGTTTAGTACGAGTAGCTCTTGCGGATAGAGAGCACAGGGGGGGCAAAGGGATGGTCAAATTAATAAACGATAAGTAAATAAGCGGATGAATGGACCTTATAGATATTCCAGCACCGGACATTATAAACGAAGCCGCCATATCAAACTAATTATATATCTACATAATAAAAATCAGAGGACATACTGAAGTAAGATGAATGAACCATGTTTCCGACTTCAAAGAAATTTGCCATCATATGTTTTATATAATTAAGCGGAAGAGTGATAATGCGATAAAAGCGACAAAAGAAAAAATTTTCTCTTACCCTTCAGTTTCTTCTTTTTTTCTTTTTTTTTTTTTTTGTTTTGCAGTATAGAGCTCTACAGTTTCCTGATAAGAGATGTAAGCGCGTAAGTCTCTACCTTTTTATCTTACGTAATGATGAGTAATCAATAGTCGCTGCAGCCTTTTTAGTTGTTTTTAATTAATATTTTCGTTTTGCTTGCGCGTTTTGAACACTAAGATTATATTCACATTTTTTGTTTTTCAATTTAATTTAATTTAAACGCCTCAATTGTGATATAAAAGTGGAATCACTTTATTCGTATCAATTGATTTCTATTAATCTGATTCAATCTCAATAATTAATATTTGTATGACTTTTGTTGTTTAACAGTTTTTTTTTTTTTGTTTAATTTTTTCAATTTACCACTTTTTTTACGTAATTTATTTATTCTAACTAGCGCCTTTTATACTTTTCTGCACTATAGCACAACCGAGAATATCATCGTCAATGTTAAAAGTCAAACATAAGTTAAATAATTTTTTTTCTTTTTTTTTTCTTTTTTGTTTTCAATATCTAGAAAAGAAAGACTTTTGCTTTTATATTCAAAGAAACAGAGTCGAGCTTAGTTATCAATGAAAGGCGGGCCTCCGCATACGCAAAATGTTGCTGTAATAATAATATCGTTTAAATAGGCCTTTGTCAACAATAAACCCGTTACGCTGTCAACATTTTTGTGCTAATCATTTCAATTAAGGTTTAATGATCTTTTCCGATGTGTGCGTGAGCTCGCTTGCTTATGCCCCTATACATATATAATATAAATATAAGAATGTATTTAACTTAAGAACAAGAGTTGTTACGTAAAATATTTCGAAATAATTTACGCTGATAAAATTATAAAAAGGTCAATGAAGTGAGAAAATATATATAAAGTTTTTCAAAATATTTTTTTACAGAGATTTTCACCTAAAGATTCCACTTATGGAATTGTGTTTCAATTGATATCCAAAATATCCACAAATCTGCTTTAAAGTTCTGCAATTCCTAAGAAAAACTCGCTATCGTTACTAACAAACATCGTCTCAGAATTTCGCTTAATTTTTGAACTTTAGAATCGTATCCGCGCGAAGACACTATTTAACAAATTTCATTTTGTTCACTTTACCATGACAATTATAACGTTTGTATATTAATTTGCTTAAATGTTTTTAATTTTGCTTCGACCGATTAGAAATTCAAGGCAAATTTTTCAACGGAATTTACTGCCCTTTGATTAAAATGTAGATTGAAACTACATATAAGAAACTACATTATAAAACAATTGAATTGAATTCAGAACAATGGTTATTGAAACCTGGATCTAAAACTGCTTCTATAGTTTTTTCATCACATCATATAACTGGTAAAGGAAATTTTCCAAAAATGTTGTGCGTATAAACGTTTGAATTCTTAAGTTCTCGAATATGAGGAATCGATTTAGTGTGCAGTCCAATCGATCTTTTATTCAAAACATTTAATTTAAAATTTTACATAAAAGTTTGCCGTCAAATTTTTCTTCTCTTAAATTGTCAGACTCCAATCTGCCTGAAAAAGAGAATCGAAAATTTCAAAACTTCTAGCAAAAAAGAGCTTTAAATTAAAACTTAATTTTTTTGGTCTTAAGAAATTCATTCAGATATGAATCAACATCACAATTAATTTTATAAAACAACATTTTTACACAAATGTTTGTACATTTCTCGAAGTACTTACAAAACTTTTTAAATAATATTTGGAAAATAATATCAAAAAACATCTTAGTATACGTTGTCTTGGTTGTGTTTTTAGGAATTTGAATTTTCCATTTAAAATGAAGAAGCGAAAAAATTCTTGAAATATTATTCAATATATATTGTAAAGGGCGTAGAGTCAGTATCGATCTTAGATAAATAAAAAATTTTTTTTTTTTTTTTTTCAGAAGAAACTTTCGGAAAAATAGGCTACGAATCGGTTAAAGTTACAATCGATCATAATCATCGTATACGTTTCACAAGAGAAGGTTTCTGACGAAGCTGCAATTGAAATTTGGTGTCACTGCATTGAGAAACGAATGTTTTAGAGATAGGCCCATAGCCATTGAAAAGCTTTTTGAGAAAATTTGCACGAGTAGAGTTTAGTAGTTAGGTGTAGCTTTAAGCAGTTTTAAATAGTAACCTCACTTGAAAGATTGATTAACTCTTTAAGCCCCATAAAGAAGTCGAAGCACTAACAAGATTTTGTCAAATATTCCGGAGTATTTAAGAGATCATTTAAGGCGATAAAAAAAAATGAAAGAAAGTAAGGTAGGGTTTACCATTAAATCAACCGAAGGTTTTGCTTACAATTATGCTACAAAACAATCATGTAGAAATAAAACGGAGGATATTAATATGGTTTCTAATTTAAAGAAATAATCTACGCAATTCTAGCGAATTTTATAAAAATATTTAAAGGATATATGATAAGTACCGATGTGATATGGAATCGTTATATAGACTTAATGGATCTGCGATCACACAATTGCTTGTGATAAGTAATACGAGTAAAAAATTATTGTTTTTTTGTTTTGTTTTATTTTGTTTATGTAAAGAATTTTCCTTATTTTGTGTATAAATATTTTGAAACAAAAAAAAAAAAAAAACAAAAACAACATTAAGCCAAGTTGTAATTATCATACTTGTAATAATCAAGTGAAATAAATAAATTAAATAGAAAAAAAAAAAACAAACAAACAAAAAATAGAAAATAGAAAAACAATTAAATTTCGTTAAATACATTTTAACATTCCATAATAACCGTTACAAAATAAGTACTCCCTATATATAAATTAAAATTTATGCAAATTTTTAATAAGAGTTATTGAAATGCCACAAGTGTTTGTTATTTTAATAAATGTGCATTCAACTCAACAGATATCTAATCTATATTCATTTCATTGCACCGATATATAATCGTATTTAATTACAAGCATTTATTATTTACTACTATGAAAACAACAAAAACAACAACAAGAAGAATTGCAACCGCTAACATACCATACCATTACTGCTACTGCTCTATTCTTAACTGCTATTAATATGAATAAAACTATAAAATCTAAAGTTATTTTCTGGGCTATTAAAACACACGTGACCAAAACTAATTGGTTTGTAACAATTGTTTATAACACATACATAATAAATGTTTAATTCATTCGTACATGCATAGCTAATAGCATACACGCATACACGCACACACACACGCACAAACGCAAAAACGCAACAACGCAAAAACGCACATAATGCTTAAATATATACGAAAATTTAATGTTTACATACATTACACATATATGCGTAGGTTGTTGAAAAAGTTTTCAACCTGAGAAACTAAAGATGAGAACACACTTTAGTTCGTAAAAGTTGACGAATGTGTTTGTGGATGCGTTGTGCAAGTATTCAACGAAGTTTCAGTCATTTTGGACGCATAGTTGTTGCTTGACAATCGCTTGAATAATGAATCGATGTGTGTGTGGGTGTGTTTGTGGAAATGGGGAAAATTAAGTATCGGACTATCAATAAGAACTTATCTTTGAAAACAATACTCCTCCAATAAAAATAAAAAAAAAGCAAGTTGGACGCTGTATCTAATGGGGACTCTATATACTAATTTGTGACGATCAAATTTTGAGTGGGGGAGTGGGAAACGTAGCCGTGTACTAGCTCGGAGGATGACAATGTACGTTCGAGACGGCCGAAAACTGTAACTGTATCTGTAACTGCTGGTAGAAACAACGATCAAGTTGACCCAAAATTGTAACTGTAACAGCTGAACGAAGCATCGATCAAGTTGATGAAATAGTGCTGGACGAACGTCGAATTAAGTTTATAAAGATAACAAAGGCTATGCACATATCTACAGAACGTGTTTGTTCCATATGGAATCAAGATTTACACAAGATTTGGAAAAGCTGATTACACACATGTTGTTTATACATAAGTAAGTAATGTGTCGTACTTTCCGATCTTGGACCCAAAATACGGTCAAATGTTTAGGTGTTAGTTTAGGTGAAATCAAAAATCAGGGTTTTCTCACCGATTAGTTAATAGATAAGTACTGAATACTGAATGAAAAAATATGCTCCAGAAATCGCAACTTATTTAAATAAATAGACTGTGAATTAAGAATCGTGCTTAAGAAAATTAAAGACTATTTCTTCGATTGCACCTGTTTTCTGATACCGGCAAAAAGTTCTTTTTACCGGTCGATGATGAAAAGCAAAAAACCATCATTAGTCGTCATGCTGAAAAGTGAATTTGCGGAAAAACGACCGCAAACAAAAAAAAAATTGGTTTCAGCCTGTCTCATCCCTTAGCAGTTGCCACGAGGAAAGTTTTCCGAATTACGGTTAGAATTGTTTAGCCACCTTCCTTAAGCACTAAACTATCCTAAGTGACTATTTTGTTTTTGTGCCGAATTAAGCTCGGAAAACGGAAGAGATTTTCATTAAATCAGGAGGGCGTGGCATCACTTTCATTGATAACTACTTTATAGAAAAAAAATCAAAGTACTACTTGACCGAGTTAGAAAGATAGGAAAAGTGTATAGACTCATAAGCAGAGCATTAAAGAAAGTAAAAATAAATTTAAAGAAAAAATGTATGGTTTCTTTCTTCCTAAATCGGAAACTTTTCAGCCAATCCTCGTATAGATTTAACTTCTAGACAACTAATTATTATTATAATACTTTCATTATTCTAAACTTACATTTGTATGCCTCTCCTAAAAGACATACCAGAGCCATTGTATGCGATAATGTTAAAGTGCAAGTAGTTTAAAAAAAATATGCTAAAATATACTCTTACATATGCGCTTAAAAAGCAACGCAAATTTTTGTTTTGAAAAATACGCGGACTTGAAATATCAAATGAACATTTGTTGTTAGATTAGTGCAACTATCTTTAATATCTGGTAGAAAAAAGTTCGTGTCATTCCGTTACTTTGTTATACTAAACTAGAAGGAAATTTTTTTTTGTTTTCTAAATTGTTGCTCGAATCTATTAACTCAAAATGATTATCACGTCATCATGGGGAAGAGAAAAGTCACTTACAACCGTACCATGTAAACATGGGAAAGACACTAACTCTACTATTGGGGGGAAATTGATGAAAGACAGACCAACATTTTCCTTTTAAAGGAGTATACAAACATGTAACGTTTAAGAGAGCAGTTGCAACATAAAAGCAATTATGCAACAAAGGATTTAACTTGTTTAAGTTTTTCTTAGATGTCAGATCATAAAGAGACATACAAGGAGATATAGGGAGTTGGATGAGGTCATCATTATTGGGGATCATTATTGCTTTAGCAAATAACATTAACTTGTTTTTCATACTTTACTTTTCAATTAAATGCTTAATGAAATAGGAAGTCGGTACACTTGGGTGGGTTCAAATATCATTGCGATAGAGTTTTTTCATAAATGAAAAACACCAATGAGCCGATAGCCTAAGCTGCTAGTGCTCTCGTCTCTCTAGTCTAAGAATTAATTTCATTAGTCTAGAGTATAATAATAATAATAATAATAATAATAGATACTTAATGGGATATACCATATATATATACATATATTTACTTATATTATTTACATTATTTATATTATTTATTTTTTAATTTATTTATATATTATTTATTTATTTTTTTCTATATATATATAAGTTTCTATATATATATATATATATATTAAATCATATCTAAAACCCTTTGGGAGACTAAAAAAAAAATAAAAAATTTCTTAAAAGAAATTTATGAAACCAATCAAATTTAATAAATGTCTCCGCAATATGTTTTTTATTAACACAAATTCACGGATACACAATGAGAGTAAGAATAATTTGAAATCACATCATAAATATTTGTGTTATTAACACTTGACTTATTACATTTTAACCACTTTGTTGTGATTTTTCACAGAACATCTTGGGTATGCGGCGAATGTGAGAGAAACATACGCGCACACACACTCGCTCACCGAGAGAGAGAGAGAGAAAGATAGATTTGAATGAATAACTGTCATACAATTTCTAAATTAAGTGAAATTAATTAAACTTGTCTTAGCGAATGTCTAAACATACGTACACACACACACAAGTACGCGTGCATTCGCACACATACTTACGTCGCATTCACGTTTCGTAAACATGTGTGACAATCTTGTAATATCATTTGTATCACTTTTTCCTTTATATTTTCTTTCTTGTCTTGACAAACATATTATGCTTGTGTTTCTCATGCCCTAAAAATGTATAACAAACATTGCTGATATCAAAAGCAACATATTGTTGAATATTCGGGTTTTATTATTTTTCATAATTTTTAAATCGTCATCCCTTAAACGATTTAGGTTTTCTATAAGCAATATATATATATATATATATATATACGCGCCCCATTCTTTTTATATCCATCACCGAAAGGTGAGAACATGTTAAGTTCTATGTTCAGCTTGTGATTTTCTTTCGTTCTTTCGCGACTGGATGAATATTCATTCTTCCACATGCTTTTGATATTTATGGAATTCTTCTTGGAAAGTAAAATTCATTTATACAGATGAAACTTGTAGATTATGCCCGTGCATTTGCGCCTTAGAAAAGCTTTGTAAGAACGATTTTAAAGCATTTTCTTTAAATTCAAGCGATATCGAGCCTTTAAAGATGGGTACATAAGATTCGTCTTAAGGTGAATATAATTTTCGTAACGTTTTATTTTTTTGCTTTCCTTCAATGACTTCTAAATGATTGTCACAAGCTGACGCTTTTCAGTCAGCTTGCATTTTGTTACACACTCCTCTCTCAACCCCTTCTACCAAAAATGACTTTGTTTTGCTTAAACAGTAAATCTTTTGACATAATTTTTATTAATCATATGATATTAGATTTATTAAAAAATTTTACTCAATTAGTGCTGAAGTAAAAAAATTTACGACAATACGATGATCACTCTCATTGACACTTTACAATGACTTTTATACGTAAATGCACTGAGTAGCAACGATTATGTGCACTTAACAAATTTGTATGTATCCTAGATATTATAAAAAAAGATATTATCAAAAAACAAATTACAAAATAATAATAAAGCTAATATAGCTCGAAAAGAGAAACTTAAGATATTAAATAAATAATAAATTATTAAAATTATTCTTAAATTGCATTTTCATAACTTTTCATGTTCGTTCAATACGTTCTTTCCAAAATCACGAGTACCACACATCTGCAAGCTATAGTTATACGATATGACATGTGTGACATATATTTGAAAATGCTATAAAACAAAAACGAAAAAATAAGGGAAATCCTGATAAATACAAAAATATGGGTGTATGTGTATGCATTAAATGTAATCGTAAGAAAATACTTTCTTTTGTAAGTTTAGTTTTGCATCCATAACTTTTATTAAAATAAAGCTTAAATAAAAGACCATTTCTCGTTGCTTTCCGCTTCAATTTTGCCCAAACGTATACATATATGTTAAACAATCCCGTTAATGGAAATATAAAAGCTATGTGCACTCCTTGATATACAAAAGCTATTAAATCATTCAAGCTATAAGTAGAAGATATCCTTTTTTTTTTTTTTTTGTATTACTAGATATATTAAATCTTAATGAAGTGAATTAGAATTTGAAAATTGTTTTATTATATGCTTACGAAAAGACGAAAAATTGGAAAGTTTTTCTAAAAATGAATATTAAACAATGCTTGAATTCGTTTATATAAGAGCTGGGTTACGAAGTAGAGGATAGAGTAAGGTTTTTTGAAAAATTCTGTGGAACACAGATAATAACAATTATTACAGATAACAATAATTATTAACAATTATATAATAATAATAAAAATAACAGAAATAATAATAGTAATAATAATAATTAATTAATTATTTTTGTTTTATTATCTGTTAAATTAAATTAATTACTCATTACTACTGATATTTTTAATCTTATCTAAACTCCATATCGATCAACTCTTTTCAATACATATATATATGTATATATCAGAATCGTAAAAACTTGTTTTCGTTTTTTTATGAAAAGTCACAATATTGGCGGTGAGTATCAATGATTCGTTTCAGACCAAATGCTCCTTTTTGTTTTTGCATTGGGCTACAAAATGGTTTGATTTATGCATGATGAAACACAGCCAAACCAAGCCAAGTGTAAATTGAATAATGAAAGAAAAACCACTACCAACATATGCATTTTTTTTTCATTTTCCTTTTTTTTACATAAATCGCCCAAGCATAGAGAGTATATTAATGCAGTGATTCCCTCTATCATATTTCAAAAATTTGAATTGAAGATTCTTTATGATGTATATGACTCTTTATGGTATATGTCTGTCTACTAGAGAGGCTGGCAAGCTTATCACTTTACGCACTATTTCTCGTTTTATTTGTTCTTCTACGTCCATATTCTTATATCTATCTATTCACAGTGCTTTCGGTTTTACTGTACCTATGTTTATACGTTTTTCCCTCTAATTTTTCGGTCTATTTAAGTTTAAGTTTAAGTTAAGTCTATATTTTTGACAGTTTCTCCTTAACGGTCTTGACATTCTTTTTGTATTTTCTTTTTATCGATCTGCCTATCTATCGGTTCTTGTGGTTGTTTAATTTTCGGTCTATCAGAAGTTTTATAAGTTCGTAAGCTGTCTGCACTTGCGTCAACCTTTTCATCTTCCATTTTATTGTTGGGCCATTCAACTTAAAGATCACAAGAAAAGTCAAGTTATCGTCAACATTTTGAATTAATTTCCCTCTCTCTGTCTCTCTCTCTCTCTGTCTCTGTCTCTCTCTCCCTCTCTTTCTCTCTCTCTCTCTCTCTCTCTCTGTCTCTGTCTCTGTCTCTCTCTCCCTCTCTTTCTCTCTCTNTGTCTCTCTCTCCCTCTCTTTCTCTCTCTCTCTCTCTCTCTCTCTGTCTCTGTCTCTGTCTCTCTCTCCCTCTCTTTCTCTCTCTCTCTCTCTCTGTGTGTTTCTCTCTCTGTCTCTATCTCTCTACCTCTCTCTCTCTGTCTCTCTGTCTCTCTCCCTCTCTCTATCTCTCTCTCACTATATCTGTCTCTCTCTCTCTGTATCTCTCTGTCTCTGTCTCTCTCTCTCTCTCTCCCTCTCTCTCTCCTTTTTCCTCTCTCTGTCTCTCTCTCTATATAGGAGAATGAGCTCAATACCTCCATAAATATGGAAAATATAGCTGAAAAACTGAGCGATCATGATACGATTTGCGTTTGTATTCCCTAAGGCAGATATCAGCATAAAATTGGGCGGGGATATATACCAAAATTTTGGATACATATGTTATATTAATTGTCGCCATTGCTTCAGATGCTGATTATAATTTTTTTCTCTTTTTTTTTTCTTTCATTATTTCGATCTCTAAAAACGTGATGAGAGGCAAAAAGCTTTTTTTCCGAATTTATGTAAAAGAAAAAAAAAGTAACTAAATAATTGCAATTTAAACTATTGCAAATCGTTTCATTTTGCTATGAAATCTTATCAAATCGATCGCCTTAAGGTTTACAGCAAAAACCGAAAATGAAGACTTTAATTAAAACTAAACAATTGCGAATAACTGTTTTTGGCAGTTGCATGCCGAATCATAAAAAAAAAACCCCAAACCAATCATCCGAACATTTAAACCTGACTGTGTACTGATTACTTACACAAGAACAATGCACAAACTTTTTTGTTACAAAACTTTCCAATGAAAGTAGTCCAGAGAAATTCAATGTTGTTGTGCCGATGATTTGCAACGTTTGTGTTTTTTATGAGTAATAAGTGATGTCAGGATTTTTGAAATCATTTCATTAATTAAATATTACAAAAACACTACTTTTTCATTTTGTTTTTTTTTTTTCATTTTCATTCTCATTTTTGTCTATCACGCAAGCTTATATATAAAATTTTAATGCGTGTACATGATACTTGTACGTATTTAAACAGTTATTTTAATTTTGATTTTTCAAGTGAAAATTTTCCGGATAGCAAGCATACAGGTAACGGATATAAGCACAATGATGATGATGACGATGATGATGTTGCGAAGTTCGTACCTTCAACGTGATTAGGTTTTGAATTTTTTCCATTTTTGCTTTTATCTCTTACCTCAATCAGCACAATTTAATGAAGTCTAAGCAGGTTTATTCTAACGTATTGCGATTCATAAGAGAGTCCAAACTATGTCAGATCAGACGTGTCTTTGTAGCATAAATTTTTTTATAAATTTCTGTTATTCATATTTTTTATTCATTTTTTTTTTTTTTTATTTTTAAATTAAAAAGCATATGCATGTAAATACGAATGTAATTGTAAACAGCTATGTGACGTGTTTATGTTTGTGTATGATTGACATTATGTTGTTTTTTCAGTTGTGTTCTTTTTTTTTCAATGAACCTATGTGGTGTACTTGTTCACGTATAAAAGGGTTGGCAAACATGCAAATATATCTCATTTTTTTCTTTTATTTGTTTACTAAAAAATCAAAACAAAACCAAAAAAAACGAAAAAAAAAAAACTGATGCGCGGTAATTATATTTACTTAGTTAACATTCCATTTTTCTCATTGTCCGCAAATAAATGGAAATATGGAAATATGAATTTTGTTTATATAATAAAATCAAAATGAATTTTTTTATAATTAAGTATATTATGCATATGCATATATATATTTGTATATATATGTTTTTTCATACAAAAGTTTATTCATGCAACTTAAACTCATCTACATTAACATTTGAAATTAAAAAAAAAAAAACCATACCTATGATAAGCCTCAACATCTTTTTAGACTACTTGCGTATGCAAATTGTTGTTGTAGACGTATATCGCTAAGGTCAGAACTTATGAAACGCTACATACGTTAAATGTAAAGGTGAACTTGTTCGTGGTAATAGTGCTTTGGTTTGGATTGTTGACACAGTCTTTTTAATATAAATTCATTTGATCCATTTCGAGTTCATTCATTCTGGACATAATTTTTATTATAAATTAATGTTATATATGAAAAAGGGTACAAAATACTTCTTAATAGGGCCAATAGCTATAACAATCATTCTTAGCTTCGAAATCAACTGTAAACTTACGCTTATGAAGACATAGGCTACCCCGCAAGAAGAGCTATTATGAAGTCGGCAGACCCGGGATCAATTCCCATTCCGTTCGCTAAAGCTCGATTAGTAAAGGCATAACATTTATCGATCGAATCCACACTTCCCAAGTTGTTGCCGTCATGGTACCCCTTTCTTGCAACGTCCTTCTGACGCGCCCTATAAAAAAAGGAAAGAAAAAAATAGTGAAAATTCCAAATTGTAATACATATAATCCAAGTAAGATCACACATTTGATCGGATTTTAAAGTACGAACCTACTTGGTCTTAGGCAATTACAAGAAAAAAAATTATATAACCTCTAGAATACAATCATTTGTTACTTGATATTCGATGAAATTTTTGCTTTATTCTTAACCGTTCCACCCCAACCACGCCGATTTCAATTGAATTTTTTTAACTTCGATTCCTATTTCTAGGGTCTCTGAAAATTTCTAACTCTACTAGACCGAAGAACAAACAGACACAGTTTAATCGTTTTACAATTCAAAGATGAATTAGAATATTGGTACTCTACGGGAGTTGTTGATTTAAAAATTTCATCTTCTTACAAAAAATTTCACATTATTATGTGTACATTATAATGTGTACAGTACAAGCGTCCGTCACATTTTCGTTTACTATATCTATGGAATCAAATTAAGAACACATTAATAAATGTGTTCAGTTTTTATACCCTTTAAGCTTTTGTGAATACGTATAACATCCAAAGGACTTGAGCTAAGCTCAACTTTTATTATATTATATCAACCGATTTACAATACATCTCTGAATCGATATCTGTAAACTTGTCCGTCTAGTTGCTTAATATCTGTTCATAAAGTTGGTATATGTCCTTCGCCTGTACATATAAACATAAAAAATTAAAAATGGCGGTGGTTGGGTTTAAGATTAGGTTAGATTAAGAATTCTTAGTAGAATAAGCGATCGGGACCATGATCATAACTTAGATTATTTTTGAGGTTTGTGGGAGATGTGTGTGTGTGTGTTGTTTTATATATAAACATCATATGAAATTTGTGGAAAGTTATCTGTTTACAAACGTCAATCGAATTCAGTTGGCCAGGTCTTCATAAACTTCGCCAATATTTTACTATTTGTAATATAAAAATATTTAATTAAGAACGACATAAATAAAAACGCATTACTGGTAATTAACGAAAGTATAATATTTCAAAAACACTCGTGCAGAGTATGCATTAAAAAAGAAAATCATTATTAAATTTTATTAACTTTATTTTATTAATTTTATTTGCTCGAATAGAAGAATAATTGAATTTTTTTTTTTATTCAGCAAACAGAAAATAATCTTGACTCAGATATCAAACATTTATGGTACATATTTTATGGGAGTATATATAATTATTATATTCCCGGCTTTAATAATAATAATAAAATTTAAAAACAATTTTATTTGGCCTATTAACTGTAGAGCAATGGAATCTATTTGTATTTACAAATCATTCTAATTTTCTTATTAAAAAAAAGTACTCAAGTTCTTGTTAAAGAAATTCGTATCTCTTATCTTGCTTACTATGCGTCACGGGATGATTTCAAAAGATATAGATTTCAAATATATGGCAGCAAACTCCAAATGTTGAGGGCGTTTCGTTAAATGTTATTATTCTTGAGAATGAGTGCTTTTTAAACAGTTTTCCTTATTACAAATTGCAATAGTTGTTAGCGAATCTTCCAGTGCGATCTATTAAATATTTCCAGTCGTTTACTCTCTCCCTCTCTCTCTCTCTCTCTCACTCTCTCTCTCTCTCCATCTCTCTCTCTCCCTCTCTCTCTCTCTATCTCTTTCTCCCTCTTTCTCTTTCTCTCTTTCTTTCTCTCTCTCATGTGGTACGCGAGAATGGACGAAATATGTGTCCACCACTACATCACTCTTGAATCAGATCGACAGTCTACTGGTGCAAGCTTTGCAAAACTATCAACAAAAACGTAACAGTCGGACGGTAGTGTTGTGGTCCCGGTATTTTGGGTTGCCAATAATATTAACTTCTTAATAATGGAAGAACGTTGAATAGCGAATACTATAAGACGTTGAGATTGCGCAAAAGCGAGTACGAATGGCAAATAAAAATCTGCTCTACCGTACTGGCCGAATCGGATTCCCGGAGATTGTTATCTATTTCCAATTCTCAAATGGATATTTCAGTGAAAAAAGGAATCAATCACAAGAAGCCATTTTGGAAACTGAAGCGATTTTCCAAACCGTTTTAAAAAGAAAACACGAAAATGTTAGAAAAACGTTGGACTGATAGTAATCACTATAGAAACGAAGTATTTTGCGAAAAAAAAGACATTTTTCTCGCTTTATCCTTGAAATTATAATATTTAATAATAGTTCCAATAATTCCCTGCACGATACTGAAGGACATTTTCTTCTAGGTACTTAAAGAACTCATCCACGAGCTACAAAACATTGTTTTCTAAGTTGTTTTGAAATTTTGAAAACGCATCAACCATAATTATATATGATCCAAACAGAGCTATCCTGATTTGTGCTTAAGTCATACTGTAGTATAAAAAGAGTTTCATATGGAGAGAGATTTGCTCAAATGAATATACACTGATCCATTTTAGTCTTATTTTCCTAGTTACTGTGTGCAGTAGACTTAGTACTAAATGATGACACGAAATGAATTTATTATTATAAACGGTATTAAGTAATTCGTGTTTCTAATATAACACATCTGTCTTACTTATCATTTCTCGTATACTGAACGATTTTTGCTATACGATATTTGTTTATTAGCGATTATAGCTAAATTTCTATAATAAAATAAGCTGCCCCATCGAATCCTATCTAAAAACTGTTTGATCGTTTATCATGACTACATCTAGATATTATGGACATACACATATATATAGATTGCAAATAAAGACATTTTGAAAAACAGAAAAAAATATACATACATACATACACGCACATATGTATATAAATTTTATTATTTCGTTTTAAACGAAATTTTTATTATTTTATTATATTTATATTTATATCGAAGCACACATATATATGTAAAATAGTTGACAACGCATTTATTTACACATACTTTACGTACAATAATCACACACTTAACAAAAAAAAAACCAATTAATGTGGGAAAACATGAGTCTATTAATTTGCACTTGAGTGCAATCGATATATAAATAAAACAACAATAATAATAATTGGCATAAATTTATGCCTGATTTTTTAAATATATAATTTATCGTATTTAAAAAAAGGAAAAACATTTAAATTAATGTCATGTATGGTTAATTATTGCGTAAAAGTGGTCACTCATTCACAAACATGCGTACGCGCGATGTCCAGGCATAGTTATATATGTTTATATGTATATATATATACATATACATATTTATAGCAGCTACCAGGTGATAACTATGATGGAAACATTTATTGGATGTATATATAGTATAAATATGTGATGAGAGATAATAATGGAGTTATGAGCCTAACTTGGGCTTATGGTGTATCTCTCAGTAGTTAGTTCATTGTATATAATAACTAATTGCAACAGAAGGCTGAGATTCATTAAGAGGATGTCTATGACAACGTACCTACTACTATCATGTATACCAAAAGAGGAAAGCCTTTGGCAGGGTATAAGAACTCCATGCAGCTCTACGCAAGTTAGTTAGTTAGAAGTTACCGCCAAATACCTAGGAGTATACGCAGGAGGTTTGAGCAAAGCTGTCCACATTTCGTCTCTCTGCACGCCACCTAAGAAAAGCTAGGTATGCTAACGCACCTAAGATCTAAGTTCAAAGTTTCCGCGCCCATTAAGACTTGTAGTGCGTCCGCAAAAACAGTCCGGCATACAGGGAGGTACGCCAATAAAATAATCCGCTAAGAGCTCAAAAGCTTGTTACGCCTAACAACAGACGACGTCAACCGAAAGCATACCAGCGCCCCATAAGTAGTACATCCTAAAGGCCAGCGTGTACGATGCGGATAGCGCGCTTTGCAAGGCGCCAATCACACCGTAGGACACGACGGATCAACCCTATTGCACTCGTGATTTTCACCCTCTCTCTCTCTCCTGAAATGAGGCAGAAAATTCATTCTTTCACTCATTATAATCCCAAGGCACTTGACTACTGTCTTGTACCTGTGACTAGACTCATTAATTCTTACCACTGGAAGTCCACTTTGCGAGAGTTTGCCTTTTAGGGATAAATATTCATCCCTAAAAACGTTTGTTTTGTCTATCAATTCGTCATATCAACCTGTTTCTATCTCTATTCGACAGCATCTTTTAATAGCCGTATGCCTGTCCGCTTACCTATAAAATCATTTGTCCTGCCGTCCTTTTATTATAGAAGTCCTCGAAATTACAAAAATTGAGTTAAGTCATGGAACATTTACGGACATGAAGACAGACAGTAGCCATTACAATTAATAACACGCAACTCGCTCTGAATCTCTAAGTGTTGAAACAATTTCGAAAAATAACAAATTCTAAACTGCAGCAGAAATTTTATCATGGCCATCTAAAATCTCTAAAGTTATTAAGGTTATAAATGTCCACATCTAAATCGTGCTTTATAACACAAAAAGGAAAGAAATATTTGCCTCTTCTCATATGAACTTTATCCTACTTCCCCCTTTTTTTTTGTACTTATGCTTTTACAGTTGTATGACTGCGAATGTACTCCTTATTTGAAACACATGTTTTTTCGTGTATAGGAATGTATTCAATGGGATACTTTAAATCTAATCGAGAGGTATCAACGAGTGGCCTGAAGGCAAATATTCGTTACTTATCTACGCTAATATAATATTTTAATTACTTCCTATCCTCTGTCTGCAGTAATCGACCCTACAATTAATTCTTGAAATTTACTTCTCATCATTTATTTTTTATGAATATGAAACCTAAATAAATCTTCGCTTTCATTTTAACAGCCAAACAATAAAAATCATTTAACGGAAGTTACACTTAGTTGAGTGAATTTTTCTCTTTTTTTTTTTTTCGTTACCTGCCCCAACCACCCGCTCTCTGCGTGCATATACACTATACACTTAATGTGTTCTGTGTTACTTATATACACATAAAACAATCGTTCTGTAATAAAGATGAAATTGTTTTTTTTTTTTTCCTTTTTTTTTTTTTTTTTTTTTTTTTTTATTTTATTAAAAGATGTCTGAAACAGATGTTGTGTGTGTCCTCGTGAAGAGTAACCGTACACAATGTGTTTTATATAGAAAGTTAAGCTGTGACGGAGCTTTCGTTTGAACTGTGTATATTTCTTTTCTATTTTTCTTTATTCACATAATCTTTTATCGCAGTTTTTATGCGACATTTAGCCAGGGTGACACAAAAGTGTATTAATATGCTTGATGGCACAAAATGTTGAACAGCAATGAAAAGACCATAATTTGTGATTTTATTTTCTCACTCTCGCCCTCTCTCATTTTCTTCATTACATTTCTGTTTCTCTCTCTTTCTCGGTCTCTCTTTCTCTCTCTCTCTCCCTCTCTCTCTCTTTCTCACTATCTCGGCCCTCCCTCTTCTTCTCTTTTTTTTCCAGCATAAATTTCAGCAAAACTTTTCCGATAACAAACCTACCCATTTAATAATATAAGTGATGCAGTCTATAAGAAGGTAAGCAAAAAAGAAATCGATAGGAAGCAGATTTTTTTCTTTTTCCTTTCTTTTTTTTTTTTTTTTTTGGTGCCAATAACGCGACATACAACATAGTATTCGTACCGTACTCTTCCTCCTACTAGACAGGTTCATAATATTTTGGAACATAATACACATATTGTCGCTAAGTTGGGACACACGTGCTTAAAGTATACATATAAATATATAGTCAGTCAGCTCGGAAGTACATGCATAGTATTCGTTTAGAGGGAAATTACAGTTACTTTTTCGTATAGAAATCACACAACGCAATGTTCATAATAACAGCAATAATAATAATATATAATAAGTCATAAATTACATGCGGCTAGCTTTAGTCGAATCTTCGGATGCTTCACATTTCCCTTATCATTCCTTAAACGAAGAAGAAAAATTTTTCAAACGCTTCATTTCAGTTCCATTTCGATTTAATATTCTTATTTACAAGCAATTTTTGCTATTAATTCGTCGCAATATTTAAAAATTATCAACTCAAGCCTTAGCCTATTGTTTTATATAAGAATTTAATTCGATTTCTATTTTTTAGCCGATTTCCAAGCCATGTAATTTTCGATCTGTATAACGATCTGTATAATTAAATCATTATAGGGTCTCACCCTACTCTTTAAGAATTTACCATTTAGTAATGATTATATACTCAATTATATATATTAAACCGATAAATCGTTCTTCTATATATATTTATGATATAATCCATGGAGACACAAACATATATATTTCTTTGATGATTATTATACAACTGTTATCATCATTACTGTCTCTTCAGCTTCTAATAGAGCTCTCTCTGTGAAATTATTTTCTCAAATTCGGTCACAATTTTATATGTGTGCCGTGCCATGTGTATTACTCGTGTATATATGTATGAAGAAAAAAAAAACATTTGTCAAGGAGAGTCATTGATACTTATCATTATGATATGAACTGTCAGCAACAAACATTAAATAGAAGAAGAAGAAATATCTTTAGTTATTCACTTCAATAAACATGTAAAGTATATTTTTATTATATGAGTTCACAATAGAAATAAAAAAAAATTATTAGCTTAATTGGAATGTACAGGATATCCTTATGACAATATAATAATTAAAGAAAATCCTTTTATTGTGAAAACAAGAATTAATCACAAACAAACATTTCGAGATTAAACAAAGAAAAAACAACAAAAAACAAAAAAGAGCCATAAGCGAAAACACTAAACAAATTAGCGAAGTTTTATACCCTAAATCACTATTGAAATTTTGGTGGTGGAGATGTATGCAATATGACCAAGGACTTGAGATAGATCCATACTTTTCATTATCAATTCGTGATTGATCGATTTAGATGATGATAAACTTTGGCAAGCAGACAATACTTTAGTTTATACCGACATATTTTAGGGCAGATAAGCCGCCTACTTCCTCAATAGAATTAAGGCAAAACCTTATATTATATCAAGATTGAATGTTTTTTGGCTTTCAATTTCCACAACCGTAAGGGCTTTGAAATACAAAAGTTAAAATTTCATAATTTAAAAATTAAAATTTCGGTAAAAGCTTTCTGGCTTTTTCGAGTCATCGAGAGATTTAAACGGTTGTTGTTTTTGGTTATTTTCCGAATTTTTCTTTCTTCATTATTAGAAACAGACTCGAGTATTGAATGCATGCTCTTTACAAGTTGAAAATTTATAATTCAAAATTCCTTATTGACTACCCTGATTTACAGCGAACGTAACGCCAACATGCTAGGCAAGTAACGTTAAAACAGGTCCGACTTTTTACTTAAGATATCTGTACCTTGTGTCAAAGAAATCATTTCATGTTTAAAAACTTTTCAATGTCCAGGACTTTCTTTTTTTCATTCCCCTTTTCTTTTTTTTTTTTTTTTGTAAGCTCAAGGAAACGTTCAGTAGGCGACACAAGTCTTAAAAATTTTCAAATCTCACAAATCTTAAAAATAATTTGTAGTTACTCTTCGTATAGTTTTGGTGTCTAAGCTATTGCTGCTTCCATTAAGGGCATGTTTTCTTCGCGTTGATATCTACAAAAACTTTGCTTCCATTTTTTGTACGCTTAATTAAGCTTTACACTGTAAAGCCGCTTCTGAGTTCAATTATTTGAAATAATACTCTAGATGTTGATCAAAAAATTGTATGAATATGTACTATCAAGCAGTAATTTATGGAATACCAACTCAACGCTCACAAGATGAATTCACAGAGCAGCGACAACATCTTCATTTTCCTGGTCCTCCACATTAACTAGGACAGACTAAGTTGTTGTTGTCAATAAACTATTTTTTGTTATTAAAGTTGACATTGCCGGATTCATCTTACATCTTTAATGTTAGGGAGACAAGACAGTATATGCCTTTGGGTACATCAGGAATACTTGGTGACACATTTTTGTTGTTTTGCAAATAAATAATTTTTTTAGAATTTTCCTTTTCGACATCAAGCTGCTGGAGCGACTGGCTACGATTTTCGGTTGGTGATGAATATTTGGAAAATGCTCATCAATGATCAGGTGGTCGTGGTCATTGTCTTTCAATCATAGAATTTCAAAGTGAAAAGAATAAAAACCTTAATTAAATCGAAGCTTAACTTGAGTGATAACACAGACGGGATAATCTTGTTGTTTCTTGTTTTAATATTTAATTTTTATATTTAATAAAAATCAGAGTTCAATAATTGGATATAATGGATGCTTTACCGGATGTACCTAGAGATATTGGCTTATTACCAGTACTACCCAATGATATGTTGATAAAAATCTTCAGATCTTTGTCTTTCAATTGAGGCGATAAAGACTATCACATCCATTATTCAGCCAGATTTCTCTCAATTCTATCTTATGTCGATTAGCGGAAAATGAAAATGTTCACAACTTGAGCTTCTAAGGGGGCAAGATTCCAAGAGAATAGATCTGGAGATATCGATGTAATATTTAAAAAATCTTTCGCATTTTTTGTTCCAGTTCATTTCTCAATTCTCCAGCTATTGTAGACGTGTGCATATATCGCGTCTGTTTTCAAACTCAATCTAGAGAATTTAATCGAGACTATTTACATCTTTGTCTTTCAATTGAGGCGATGCAAATAACTCCAATTAGTTAAAAACGAATAATTATTGGTTGATATATCATGTTTCCGTTTGATATATTATCTTGTTTCTAGATGATCTTAAGCTATGTAACGAGCTGTGAAAATAATTTCAATTCTCGTTCGAAATTCCACTAAAACTACAGTTTATATATATATATTTGCAAATTTTTATTCATAATATACAAATCGAAGAAGTTTATATATGAAATTCATATTCATTTTTATATCTATCTTATCATCATATTTTATATCTATATATAAAAAAGGTATAAAAAGGTAAAAAAAGAAAAATTTATGAAGTCGAAGATAGGAATGCTGTGAATGAACGAAGAATCCAGGATTCCGATCCCGGAAATTTTAAGGTCGAAAATGCGCGTGAAGTCGATGAAATTTTGCGACTATTGGAGGCAGAGCGAGACGCAAGCTGTGACGAATTGCTCTTAAAAATATTCGGATACCTATCACGCGTAGACATAAAATAAAATTAGTTTCCAGGAAATGGTGTAATTGACCCGTGTTCCAGTGTTAAAAGACAAATCAAAACTGATGATTACAAAAAAGAGCATTCATGAAGCGCCATGATGAATCTGCCATCACGCAATTTGAATAATTTTGAATTCTTAAGCGCGAGCTAGACGACTTCGAAGCACAACGAATTTCATATTCATTATCAGTTAATGATCGATGGGCATTTTTTCCTGAATTTTCCCGACATTTTGGTTATTTCTGCTGAAATTTAAAAAGAATCATTCCTTCAATCCGCTGCAAGACTTAAAAACCATATTTTATCAAATACCTTTTATTGTAGAATTTACAAGTATTCTACAGACGATACACGTATAAATTAAGAAAGTTTCCAATGATGTTATTTTTTTAAAAAACAAAATTTTTCCCATTTTATTTGAAAAAAAAAAATTGATTTAAATAACAAAATTATTTTAAAAAAATTCGAAATCGACTTTTCGTTGGAAAATATAAAATAGAATGAGGAAAAATATATTTTCATTCACGTCGTTAATTTAACATTTAAAACAAAGCAACTTGAATTGAACTCATTTCATACATTTTTGTTAGAAAACTGTACCGTGTTTACTTTACATAAGTTTTCAAAGTGAGAACAGATATTTTATATGTGAATTATATGATGAAATAAAACAATATTTCCAAAGAAAATACAAGTAAGTCAACGTAGCTTATGCCGATATTGGATATTAATGATATATATTATTAATGTTAAAGAATGAAAGAAGGAGAGACATCAAGGGAGAAGGAGAGTGGGAGGAGGAGGGTGGTGGAGGGGCCAGAAGGACAAGTGTAAAGAGGCCTTGAGAAAATCATCGATATTTATCGAAATTCCTTTTCTACCAACGCTTTGTTAGCTAAAAGCCTTATAGAGATGAGGAGGGGGATGGTGGTGCGATCAGAAAGACAAGCATAAACAGACCTTGAGAAAATCATCGATATTTCTCGAAATTGCTTTTCTACCTACGCTTTGTTAGCTAATAATCGTTGTCCAGGTTGGGAGGAGGATGATGGAGAGTCCAGAAGCACAAGAGTAAAGAGGCGTACAAGAAATGATCGATATTTCTCGAAATTTCTCTTCTGCCAACAGTTTGCTGTCTAATAATCCTTATCCAAATGAAATTGCTTATGTCGAATATCTACTTATTACCTCTTATCTGGGCATTTATTATTATTTATCAATTACCCCAAATGTATCAACCGAGTTAACCACATATATCCATCCTTCTAATCCTCTGGAAAGAAACTTACTTTTCTTTTGCAATTTACTGATGAATGAAGGTGAAGGTAAAAACAGTTAAGTACAAAAAGTTGGTTCTACATCTTCAACGTTCCCTTAATGAATTGCGAAACCTTTTTAAAAGTGTTTCTTGTCTTTCACTATAAATTAAGACTAAAATGCAAATTTACAAAGTCAGCAATTATTTCTACTTTCCCATGTGGATAATATACTAAAATATACTCAAAACGTACTCAAATATTTTTCATTACAACATATCATCCATCATGTAATGAATCATTAGAGATTCAACATTTAGTTTTGACGTTCAAAAATTATCCTACGATTTGATTCTAATGAATCTCCAATACTAAGGTAGGGCTTAATAAAGTATATTTTTGTTCGGAATACTTTTTATTATTATTATTATTATAAAAGGGAAAACAATCTCTCATCTCTAACGTATACAATTTAACAAGAATAGCGCATATTGTATATTGTATAAGAGAAAAAAAATAACAATAACGGCCGGACAAGTATGTGTGACCCACAAAAACAACCTCCTCAGCAACAATCACACAGCAAAGAAGAGAAAAGAAAAATCCTTTGCATAAATGATGACACAATGATTCATAGAAATAATAATAAAGCTGTAATCACAGCAAACACAACAACAGCAATAACAGCAACAACAATGATAACGTCAATATTGTAAATGGGAGACAGGCACATTGACTGGTGATAGCACAAGGCGAGAGGGGAACGATGATGAAAAGCTTTAATAATTATTATCACATATTTATACGGTTATATGAGCATGTTTTATGTACTCATATCTCATAACCACTCATGTTTCAAACACAAAGCATTTCTATGCCCTGGAGTCCAGTTGAGAAGACAAGGGAAGCAGGCAGGCAGAGAAAGGTGCAACCAATAAAAAGAATAAAAACAAACGAATAGATTGAAACACAAAAAAAGAAAGAAAAAAAAAAAGAAAAATGAAAATACGAATGAGAAAAGCGAAAGCCACAAATGGCAGAGCAGAGAGCAATAAACTGAATTTTTATGTTAAACAATAAAAACAACAACTGGACGAGCCAAAAATGGAAAAGAAAAAAAAGCAAAAAACAAAAAAAAGAAAAAAAGACGGAAAAAGCCAACACACCATTTAAACAAACAATACAAACACAATAGAATCATTTCTTAGCCACACAGAGAAGCTTTTTATTCCTTGCTTTCCTTATTCTTATAAAACACACACATATAATAATTGGCGTTGTATACAGATCTCCCTTGTTTGGGTATAAGCCACGCCCATTAATGTGAGCAGCACACAGGAATTGTATAAGCTATCATTTGTGCCCTTAACGTTCTTTCATTTATGCAGAGGGGTTGATAGCGCTTTATTGCTTCTACTCTGCGTACAACACGAATTCTCTTGTGTATGTGAGAGTTTACGGTTAATATAAACATTAAAGAAGACGACTTCATATACAAATATGTGTGCATATACATATACACACACACTCATATATATATATACGGATACTCTCTTGTTGTATATGTACTGGTATGCACTTATATTCGCTATAAGTGTAGTGCAAAAAGTCAAAAGGATATATTTTTGCCCTTTTTCTGGTCCTTTCTTATTATCCCCGCAACCGCATAAAAACATTTATGTGTGTAGTGCAAATGCATTTAATATGTATTAAATGTATACATACATACATACTTACATACATACATGGATATATAGATGAGATTTTCTTTAGCCCATCTTTTTAATATAAATCGAGAGTGAGTACATTATGTTTGCTTTTTGTTGGCAATTTTTATATGAGAGACCTTATGATTGTTCCCCATAAAATCATTGGTTTTTATTACATCGAAATACGACGAGGATGTACTTAATACTTTTGTGTATGTTCACATATAAATCCTTATGCACATAATGCATAACTTCTATGACATGGTATGTAATTGAAGCTCATGATTTTATGGCGTAAGTAAATAGGCAAAGAAAAAAACGAAGACCAAACAAAATACTAGTTTCACCAAACTTTCTCAATGACGACTACAACTAATTTGTGGTCATAATAAAAGTTAATAAAGCTATGTGACGAGCTGTGAAAAAAAAATTCGATTCTCGTTCAAAATTCCACTAAAACTACAGTTTATATATATATATATATATATTTACAAATTTTTATTCATAATATACAAATCGAAGAAGTTTATGTATGAAATTTATATTCATTTTTATATCTATCTTATCATCATATTTATATATATATATAATGCCTATATATCTAGCAATATTCGTACGATTGCCTCAAACTAATAGGTGTTTGCTTAAAAGAAGACATTTCAGTTTACATTTTTTGTGAAGATAGTTTTCTAATTCTTTACTCGTGTTAGAGATTATATTGATTTGAAAATGAGCGAAATATCTGAAGAAATACTCTATACAATGCTTTTTTACTATAAAAAAGGTAAAAAAGAAAACTTTATAAAGTCTAAGATAGGAATGCTGTGAATGAACGAAGAATCCGGGATTCCTTTCCCGGAAATTTTAATTTCAAAGATGCGCGTAAATTCGATGAAATTTTGCGACTTTTGGAGGAAGAGCGAGACGCAAGCTATCAAGAAATAGCAGAGGCACTAAACCTCTACTATATGACAATTTCAAATCATTTGAAAAGAACAGACCAAAAAGAAAGAAATTCAAAAATGTACCAAAAAACCGCGGAGATATAATATATCACCCAATATGTAGACAGCCAATAGAAAAACATGCGGTTGGCGGTGACAGACTAACAAAGAATCCGATATATAAATAAAAAAATGGTTAGACATCAGAGTGAGCATTTGAAAAAAAGAAGATACCCAGCCGAACTGAGAGACAAACCATCAGGCAGTTGGACGGACGGGCATACCATTGTAATTAAATTTACTCAGAAAATCATAATCCTAATGAAGAAAACACTTCACTTTATATTGCGGATTTTTTCTTGTTACAAATACTATGTACGAGTAGATAAGCTCGTATTTTATCGTGGACGATATTATATAAAAATTCAAATTCGCTTATTCATCTTTACGAAAGCGATAGAGTACCACCAACAGGTGGGCAAACGATCGCATAGGTATGGCTAATTTGACCTCAAGTACATACAGTGCGTCACAGAAGACTTTAATATGAGAAATTTGTACGAGTTTCGTTTTTGAAAAATAATTTAAGAAAATGCAAGCACTCTCAGCAATCTTAACTGTTGTCATTAATCTAATCTCGTTATTAACGTTCACATCATAATGAATTTCGTTATTATCGTTAATATATCATCGACAAACGGTAAGCAATTGCCCTGGATTGCAGCATTAATTTAGCAGCATATTTTTGTTTTTATCGTTTCACAATTAAACTTTTTAAAGTTTCTTAGACTTCCGATCGCTAGGAGAGAGTGCTACCATTCGTTGTTCTTAAATATTTTCCACTTTCAATTCAATCTAATGATCAAATTAGGAAAGTTGTTTATCAAAAAATTCTATGCATATGTACTATCAAGTAGTAATGTATGGAATCACCACTCAACGCTCACAAGATGAATTCACAGAACAGCGACAACATCTTCATTTTCCTGGTCCTCCACATTAACCAGTGCAGACTAAGTTCTTGTTGTCAATAAACTATTTTCTGTTATTAAAGTTGACATTGCCGGGTTCATCTTACATCTTTAATGTTAGGGAGACAAGACAGTATATGCCTTTGGGTACATCAGGAATACTTGGTGACACATTTTTGTTGTTTTGCAAAT
>KK351023.1:600022-687510 GCA_000671755.1 Glossina brevipalpis
TACCGTGTTTACTTTACATAAGTTTTCCAAGTGAGAACAGATATTTTATATGTGAATTATATGATGAAATAAAACAATATTTCCAAAGAAAATACGACTAAGTCAACGTGGCTTATGCCACGGAGTTTAGCATTTTAGCATCGGAAGGAAAGAATGAAAGAAGGAGAGACATCAAAAGAGAAAGAGAGTGGGAAGGAGGAGGGTGGTGACAGGGCTAGAAGGACTAGTATAAAGAGAAAATCATCGATATTTCTCGAAATTCCTTTTCTGCTTTGTTAGTTAATAATTATAGCCATCACAAGTCCTTATTATTTAAAAAAGAGAAAAAAACAAACTTTGCACTACCACAGCAATGTTCGTCTAAAGTGTAAATCGATCTTTCAACTCATCTGGAATTATTTACGTAAATGTTTTCTTTATAAATACTCCCGTGTGGCTACTGTGATATCCTTTAGGTTCATATATTTTTTAAAAATCGGTATCAAAAATTTGTAATTTTTTATTATTAATTTTTCATAAACATTATCACTATGTCAGCCCACTGTGCCATATAAAAGTTAATTCAAAGTCCAATAAGAAACCATCACCCAATTAACAGCAATCAGTAAACATAGAAAATCAAGGATTTTACTAATACTCTCGCAGCCAGATAAAACACGCACACACGTATATTTCGCATAAGCATAGCAAAAAAAAAAAAAGGAAAAATTTAAATTAAATAAAATCCAATAATTTAACAAAAAAATAAAAAATAAAAAAAAACTAAAACTTAAAAAACGAAAAACAAAAAGAAAATTAAAATTAAGGAAATAATGGAAGACCATGAATGTGCAATACAATAAGTGCAATAAACCAACAGCTCGCACGTACATATGCACATACATACACACACGTTCGCACGCATAAAGTATAGATAGATTCATCTGAGCAGATTTACGAAATCTTGTATATAAGAATTTATCACGTGTCCTTCGTATAACACATATATAAATGAAAAGACAAAGAGAACTGGAGGAGAGTCTTAAAAGCGCACCTTACTCTCACACTTATTAATTTAATAAAAGGCTGCGAAAAATGGGCAGGAGAAACAGACCAACCACCGCCAAGCAACCCTTATAATGGAATTAAATTTGATGGACTAACACACATATGAGTATAAGGATAATAGTAAAAGCAAAAATACACACAACAACAATAAGAAATGCGCAGCCATTTACTACCACATACGCACACGCATACAGGGACGAATATATTGACTTGAAATGTGTTACCTTTTGTGTAGTATACGTTAATTCAGTTCATTTAGAGAACGAAACGTGTTCGCATGCAACGCTATATATTAACTAAAGACGGACGCGGCCGTTACTGGAAAGAAACGCATATTATCTTAATTAATAAAAGAAAAGCTATATATTTATGCAAAAATTTTTAAGTAAAAAAAAAAAAGAAAAAAAAAAAACTCAAATTAAACTAAACAAAAAATATATAAAATAAAGTAAAAAAAAAATAATAATAATTTATTTAATATTATGTGACTCATTATGCTTTTAAGTCGCTCAACCACGGTAAGAACACGTTGCGAAAGTATCAACAACAATGTCTTTATGAAAAATTCAATTAACTTTACTACTAACATGGCCTACGAGCATATATCATTAACAGGTCGCATTAGTGATCGCGTAGAAATGTGCTGCAATCAATGCGGAAATTTTACCCAAATTTTAAATACAAATAATTTAACACATGATGAATTAATACGTCGTGAACATAATTTTAAATGTGATAAATGCATTAATGTTAGCGGTAGCAGTATGTGTTCAACACAAAAATCTGATGTTAGTCATAAGACTAACGGTGATAATAAGAAAATGAAACGTGTTCATGATAACGGAGAGGACTATGATGACGATATTATAGTTTCGAACGGTGGTGGTGGTGGTGGTGGTGGCGGTGATGATGATATTGAAGATATTGTTGACGATGACGACGAAGAGGAGGAGGATGTAGAAGATGACGATGCTCATATAGGCATTGATGACGATATGGACGATGATATCATTCATGAACAGGATCATGATGTTGATCTAATAAATGATGACGACGACGATGATGATATGGATAATGGTGGGAATAAATCAAATCATAAGATATCATCGTTGACGTCATCACGTTTGCCGAAAATGTCCAAAATATCACCCGCTTCTACTACAACTATTTTGAAAGATACTAATACGAAACCGATTTTAAAATTTAGCGTATCAGCGATATTGGGTGATACCCGTGAAGGTGTTCGTGTACGAAATGGTAAGAAAATGCTTTAAGAAGAAGAAAATTAAACCATTCTCTCTTGCTTCTTAGATAATCATCGAGATATATAAGAAAATTTTATCGAAAGCTTTTAAATCTATTTCAAAGAACGGTGATTATTAACAAAACACTGGACTTGCTTGCAATTTAATTTAAAACAGCTCAAATAACAATGTTTGCAATTTAACTTAAAACAGCTTAAATAATAGTTTTTGTTTTTTGTTTTTTTTTTTTTTTTTTTTTTATATATATAAGATCGCCTTCTAAGAACACTACTTTATTGTTGTTCAAGCGACTCTTGAATATCTATCGTGTTTGATCTAATATTAAAATCAATTTATTAAATGATTTTTAATGCGCAAGCGTATAACTAATCTTGGATATGAGCGGGCATAAAATTAAACTGTCGTTTATTTTCAATAAATATTCTCAATAAATTACTGCTGGACTAAGGCTGACTCGACTGAACAAACTCGTACCAGAATATAAGGTCAATAGCGGGCATTGAATGCCTATTTTAAGTTATTCGGAATATAAGGACTACATTAACAGGGCATAAGAAGGCATTGTTGATACAATAGAAAGAAAAATGATCGTAAAATGTCCTTGTTTTTAACTAGTTGTCAGTCCAGATTGCTCACATAACTGGCATGTTGATGCTTTTCTTGTGAAACTGGGCTTTATATTAAGTTTGGTCATACAATGAACTTAGTTTACAAAGCCAATTATTACAGGTAGAGGGGGGGAGTAAGTGAAGTCAATGAAAGCTATAAACTCCTTCCAAAAAAAAAATATTCAATCCGAACAAATTCAAAACAATCAACCAAAAAACGCCCAATTTCTGTTCTTTCTCTTAAATGTATTATAAGTTGAAGGCAATAGCAACTAAAACTAATTACTGACGTCTAGACGAATTTGAAAAGATGCTGAAACTGAGACAAAAATCAAAAATCTTTATAAAAACTCTCAGAACCTAAATGTGAAAAGTGTAGACAAGCATTCCTGTCGAAGGAAAGAAATTCTTAGGACTTCTTGTCACTCATTGATAATCTCATCTTTTTTGGTGATAAAAGAAGAAAAATCGCTGATTTTATTAAGAAATCTTTCCATATCTAAACCTTCGGTTCCATAAATCCAATGAAATTGAAATTTTAATTAAATTTTAAATTAAATTTTGAAAGTTTAAAAATGTTTAAATATTAAAAATTTGAACTTTAACAGAGACATCTCTCGATAACTTTTAGTTACATTTCATTCAATATTTTTTTTTAATTTTTTAAAGGATTTTATAACATATATGAAATGTAATCCTAGATGATCAAAAAATATAATCAGAAAGTCTTAGTTTTGTTACGCCAAAATATATAATATTACGATTGATGTGTTCGTATGAAAATTTTAGAATGGAATGAACACGGACGTAGAAGTAATCGAATTTTTCTTTACGAAACTTCAAAGTTAAAGTTAAGGTTTTAATGTGAAATATTTTAAGAAAATTGCACGTCCGAATATATGGTTTACGTAAGAATTTTAATTACTTATGAATTCCAATTTTAAATTTACCAACTAAACCATACATACATACACACAAATAAACAATAACTACAGAGTAAAATAAAAAATTAAGAAAATTTCAATATAATAACAACATGATTGATTGATTCTATAGCTTCTTTAAAACTCGACCGGCTGGTTTCAATTTTGGTAGCTTCTCACTAGGTTTTCTATACCGAATCAATTATTAAATTCAGCGATTACATTACCAAAGTATCATCTGTGTAAAATTTTGATTAAAATTCATCATTTCGTGAGAACATTGAGAATCGTCATCCGATATTTTTTTTCTCATCAACTCACTTTGAGAAATATACAAATCTTGCAAGTGGAATTATTCTCGCGTAGATAAGATATAAAAATGGTTCCTTTTTTACTCATTAGAGATCTTTTCTAAAATGTATATCAAAATTCCGGACGGATAAAGTAAATTAATAAATGAAATAAAACATAAAAGTATTTCAGCTCTTTATACAAAATTTAAAACTTCTATGGAATCATCTATGATTTCAATCGATTGAAGAGAAGCTTATAGTATCCAAAAATACGTTACTGGATATTCTAAAAGTGTAGAGGTTATATATAAATCAAATCAAAGAATTGGTATAGCCTCGTCTTTCGTTTGCAAATACGTACAAACAAAAAGAAAACATTTTCAAAGAAAGTATAACAAGGAGCCGTTCTGTCTATTAACTTCAGTATTCATTATTATACGATATTTACTTTGTTGAATCTCTAAACGAACGTTCCTACTTATGGGAGATACATTGAATACATTAAACATTTCAACAACGAAATAATCATTGAATTTGTATGGGATATGTTTTCGTGAAACTTTTTGGCTAATTTGATAGATCATCTCTTTATTTGTTTGGTATCTTTCAAGCTTTCAATTCACATCAATAAAATTCATTGGAGTCCCTTGCCTATGTAGCTAAGCTAAGTGTAATGAATGTCTTTGTTCGTATACAAAAAACGGCACAAAAGTGACTCTCACAGCTGAAAGGCAAATATTAAACAAATCTTTTCCACCTCAAATACCCCCCGAAAGGCAATTTCTCTTCAACGTATCTTATTCAGCAAATTATCAATATTGTTTAGTCATTAATTGTATGTATAATTGACTAAGGTTTGAAAGTTTATGGAAAATCTGCCAGAAATAATATCAAGCTTTTAAACGGTTCATATTACGCAACTGTCTATAGAGCTCTTTACGCAAGTACACCGATTAAAAGCATTTAAATGGAATTGGGATATTCATCCTTATCTCAGCGTTTACAGATTATTAACTTCCGTGTAATCCCTAAATTCTTCTGTAACAATAATCATGTGCGGCTTCAAGATGTCAAAGAAAAGTAGTAAATAGCAAAACCATTCCGAAAATTAAATCTGTTTTAACTTTTTGTGGTAATTTTGTCAAAACTTCAAATGTTGATATCGACCCATTTCTTCATTCAAGTTTACCCTCATGGAAACTCAATCCTGTATATATAAGAACTGACGTTGCATGTTATAGCAACAAAACAAACACTAAAGCATTATATCAGAAACTTTTTAGGGAATTACGAAGAGAATTATTTAACGGGATGGACGTTATTATACACCGATCTATCTAAAATTAATAATGCAGTCTCCTTTGCTCTCGTTAGAGATAATAATGCAACAATAAAGATTAATCTCTTGAATGAATATTGTTTCGTGTTTACCGCTGACGCTGTAGGGATTCATCACATCGCAGTAACTTTTTCTTCACAGTGCGCCGACAGCCTAAGAACTCTCAGTACAATTCTGATTCTTAGCAATGACGCTTTTTCGATAATAAAAATTCGAGAAAAATTAATTCGATATCCAAATAAATTTAGACTCATCTGCCTAACCCAGCGCGTTGCTAAATAATCCTGTAATTGTTCATTATTGATTTTCTCTAGTTATAATAAGAAAGACTTAAGACTTTTTGTATAAAAACTTTCTGCTGTTGTGGAGATACCAGATACAAGTTCAATATAATTAATCCTTCTGAAAATAAAGCAACTTAGCCGAAAAATGTAAACATAAAAAATTTAAAGACTTTCATAAGACCTCCGCATTAGGGCACACTAGCCTTTCCCACAGTCACCTATTAGCTTAGAACAGCGTACAGAAATGTCATCTTTGTAATAATTTAACCTCAACTCGAAGCTATCTGTTAGATGACCGTAGTGTAGTACTTGCCGAAAGAAATGTTTATTTTGGTCATGGACCGATTACACCTTTCCTTAAACCTAATCAAATTCTGACGTTTTTATGTTCCCCTACAAGCAAATGCACAATGTAACAACCATATTAGCCGGAACCGTAGAGGAGAAATTATAGAATTAATCTTCGGGAACTTTCGGAAACAGCGAATTAAAAGTAATTGATTACCTTCGTAGGTAACTTAACTAAATAAAAATGAATTGTTCACCTAGAAAGTACTCCAAAGGTCAAACAATTATTTCTACATAATTTAAATTCAATTCAAAGTATTGCAACAGTGTTACCAACATGAAACAAATCTGGTCCGCTTTGACTATCACTTCTTCACACATCTTGTGGCAATAATTTTTCATTATAATAAGAATTTCAAAGGCTTCCTTCAGAGGAGTAAAGTTAATAAATTAAAAACCCGCTGGTAAACTCTTTATTTGCTTTCTGTGATTTACTGTGATCTCGAATCTACCTATATATGTATATATTTATTATTTTACTCAATATGTCTGTAAAGTAGAGGGAACATATCTTCCTTGTTTTTCTCTTTTTTGGAATTTAAGCACTTTTTTTTACATTTTGCCTGAACTTTATAAAACCAAATCGATGATAAGGACACACACACATACTTTCATCGATAACCTTTTGCCCTTTTCTGGTAAAACCATTATGCCATTCCACGATTTCTGAATAAAAAACTGCACCAAGAGAATGTTGCAGAGAGTGAAACAAATAGAACGGACGGGGTAAACTGCTGACTATACGGTTATGGCCTTTAAAACGTTTGTGCGTTTGACGTTTCCGGCGATTAAAAATGACATTTCTCCCATTGATTGCTTTACCTACATAGTGCGAATAAAATGAATGAGTAGTAAGGATAGTAGAGAGTGGAATCAATTATCCACATCGGGTTAGTTCGTTACGCTTAATTCTTTCCATTCTTCCCATTAAACGCAGTGTCTTCTCTTCACGCATTTCGGGCATCATTGTCGTGGAACATGCGAGTGAAAGTTGTGAACTGTTGACTTTCAATCTTCACCATACACAAGCTTGCGAATCTTTATCGTCTTGATCAAAGCGATATTATCAAATAGGGGAAAGTTTACCTAAAATTGGCTCATTTTTAAATCGCAATTACTTTCGACTGAGTCAACCAATGTAATACTCCTCATAGTCTGTCTAACTGTGTCATTAAGATTAGTATAAAATAGTATAATATTGCGCGACTTTATGGCATCCTAATAGCGAAAAATGGAAAGAAAGTACTTCCCTTACCTATTACCTATATCCTGACGCAGAGGCGGATCTGTTCTAATGTTTTCTGTATAGATATATATGTACATATTGAGAGATTTGTAATCAATATCGAACTGAAACTTCAAATTATTACTTGTCCTTCAAACCTCTAATATATCAATCTATCGATATCTGAAGCTGTTTTTTTTATTGCCTTTTTTTTAAAGAACTCGAGGGCTCCCGTCTTTAGTCAACGAGCGATTGTGGAATGTAATTCTAATACTGTAAAAAACCCGACCGATTTACATTTAGTTGCCTTAAGTGAAGCGCCTTAAAATTTAGCCCTTAAACAATCATAAGTGTTTTTGCCTGTATCAGATTTACGGTCCATTTTTTTCTTCCGAAATTTATCTATTTTGTTAAAAAAAATTTTTTTTCAAACCACAACATAATCTACGCAAAAAAAACAAAAAATACGTTACAGTAAAAATATTTTATTTGCGACTTTGTTTTTTTTTTTTTTTTTTTTTTTTGTTGTTCATCCAGAGAAGACACGACCTTCTTAATCTCACTTTAGTTTTGGTAGCTGGATCAGTCAAAATGATTTAGTTCTTCATTCTGTTTCTACTGTATTAGGCTTTTGATGTATTATTATTTTTTATTATCACAATCATATATACGAGATGGCGCGTCAGTATTGTTACGGGATTTAAGCCTTCAGGGAGGTAAGCAGGGCAGGCAGGCTGTAATAACAACACAAGACACAATTTTATACAATTTCAATGTTAATCATGTTTAAATTATTGCATGCGGTATGTTATTCTCTTACCTCATTACAGTAACAAAAACTGTATTTTTTTTCTTTTTTGTTTTTGTTTTTTCCGCAACGATCACCGAATGTGAATGAAGGAAATAAACAAACGAGCGAGCGAGCGAACGAACGCTTTAATAATTTCCCAAATAGCGCAAGAAACACAACATTACGTAGAGAAAAAAAAATTAATATTAAACCAAAGAAAATGTGAACAACCAGTTTTCCTCAATGAGATCCTGAAAAATTAGAGTGAGTGTCTTTCTGTCTGTCTGCCTGTCTGTCTGTCTATTATAAGCCTGTGAAGAAGGAGTAGGTAGGGGTTAATTTCATTTTTTATTATTTGTGTGCAGAGAGATAAAACGGGCAAATCTGGATTTTTTTTTATTATAAAATCGAAATAATGAGTGCATATGAATAGATCACAAACTTATTCGCGCACGCACACACGCTCGTATGCATATACACATTTACATCCAAATAGGCGTAACAAATTCTATTCCATCATTAATTTTTTAATGTTCAGCACACAACTGAGATTTTATTCATTTTTTTTTGTTTGGTTTTTTTAGGTTTTTTGAAGGTTGGCTACCGCTATTACGTTAATTGTTATTCTTTATGCTTTCATTAATTTTTTTTCTTTTTTATTATTTTTATTGATCTCTTTTTGGGTAATTTTCTGCAAAAAAAATCTTTGAAATTTTATGTATTTTTAGATTTATGTTCCCATATAAAAGCCACGCGCTCGATATAGTAAAAAATTGTTTCTAATGTCATCTGAGAAGGCTTTTAAGGAAATAATAAGACAATTTAAATAAAACCATGTGTGTGTGTGTGATTTAAGGTAAACCCATGTTATAATCAAGCAAGCATGGCCTATAAAAATAGTTTCTTTTCTAAGCATTTAATTTGAAAATCCACTGAGCTGAAATTATACTTTTTTTTTTTAGTGTAAAATGAAAAATGTTGTGTTTTCTTGTTAGAAAATCTTTAGGATTTTCCTTTAGAAAAATTCCCTTTAAAATTTCGAGTAGATTCTACAAATATGCTGACAGTATCTCTAAACTCACTCCAAGCTGAACACTTTACATTACATGATTATGATAGACAGATTTAAGCCTCAATTAATAAAGAAACCTATGTTACGGTATTCTCCAAGTTTGTTGTAATTTAACCTAACTCTAGTAACGGGTAAAAATATAAGTGATCTAAGCTAATTAGTTACCATTCACCCTTATATCCTAAGTAATGATTTTATTGGAATCATTAGCAAAGATTACTAAACTCAGTTCATAGATTTTCACCATTCAAACGTTTGCTATGACGGCTAACGAATATATAATCAATTAAGCCTTTGAAATATTTTGATAAAATCGCATTAGTTGAACGAGAAAATGTTCTTAAATTTATTAACAACAATTATTGATCAATAAGGTGGCACATATTAGGGTCAGCTCATTGAGAGATTTGCAGTAACTAAAAAGAAACGTATAAATAACTAATAAACTATAACTTAGGTATTTCATCGAAGAGACATATCTTGTTTAGAAAATTTATTCGTTTTGTTAAAATAATTAAATAAAAATTATGTTGTTTACACATTATTTATCAAGAATTATTTACAGTCAACGTTCAACATTCGGATGGCAAATAAATCTTCTACCACTTATAGTAGAGTTTATAGGTAATATTATAAATTTAAAATTTACTTATCCTCTCTCTGAAACATTTAATTACAATACTTACTTCTAACAATACTTACTACCGCTCTTATTGTCGTAAGAAAACAAAGCGCAAATGCAATTATCATACACACAGATAAAGTTCCTGATAGGTTGACCAACGTTTCTCAAACTGCAGCTAGACTTATAAGAGCTCTCGAAAGGTTTTAGTAGAAATGATTTTAATACGAATCAATCTACTATTACTTCCATCTAAATGTTGCACAATATGAGAATAGAATAAATGTAAAAATTAAGAAAAATTTGAAGAGAAAAAAAAATCATCTCATAAGACAGAAAAGTTCGAAAAATTGATTAGATTTACTTAAGTATAAGGCATTTATTTACTAACCATTAAAGAATTATACATAAAATTATATAAAACTAAAAAAAATAATGGGTTTACCACCCCGCCTGCTATTGTGCAGATTCGCAGACATCTGTCTCAGAGCACCGCAGTCTGAGGAGGAGTCGTTCAGAGACATAGCATGGTATTCATATAGTAATTACGTTTAAAGTTGTGTATCATCATGCCTCGAACCCTCCGTGCATCTGTTCATCGCACACTTTTGCTATCGCTGAGAAGATGGAATTAGTTTAGTTTTTAGCTTTTCTATTCTCTCCATCGTGATAGCAGTTATGGGGTCCCTTCACCCAAAGACTTCAAGATCCCCCTGTCATACGGGCGCATAAAACTCAGAGTTGCGGCAACGATCCCCGTAAGTTCAGCAGCTGTAGAACACACAAGCCCTAAAAAGCTTTGCGGTCAACTTCTTTACGGGACCCACACTCGGTATCGTCAAGACAAGGCAGTGCTTCCCGTTAGGAGGAAATCGCGTAACATCCCGAAGCGACGATTCCAAAACATAGCTTCATCTTTATCTCGAAATCGAGGACATTTTTCATCTTCGGTTTAGCCAGCCAATTAAAATTATTATGATTATTGTACTCTAGACTAATGAGATTAATCCTAACACTAGAGAGATGAGAGCACACTTGGGTAGCATTAGGCTATCGGGCTCGTTGGTGTTTTTTCAAATATTGACTATGAAAAAACTCCACCGCATTGAGATTTGAGAACCCACGTGTATTGACTTGCTAGACGCGCTTCTTAACCATTCAGCCACAGTTGCGACTTCAATTAAAAATAAAATTTTGTAACTGTACTGAATGAAATAAGATTTCGTATATAATTCATGATATCCATAGAGCCATAAATTTTTTCCTTTCTGTGCCAACAATCTATAAGTATTAACAGCTTATAGAGCGCAGTTTCCACTAAAGAACCTCTAATCTATATTATATAATTGGTATATCTAATGTATCTACTATGTCTGTGTAATAGGCAAGCGCTCTAAAACTATGCTTTCAATGTTTTATCGTTCAATGTCGGACGAATTTCATGCGTTCGATTTACTTAATAAAAGACAAACTAATGAAACTTTCGTTTCATTCAGTAATAAAAAAAAAGTACAAAAACAAATAAAACAACAACAACTGTTATGTACTGTACTGTACTGTTATGGAATGTAGCGAAAAAATAAAGAATTTCAATAAAAATCCAATTTCCAAAAATCGTGAAAATTCGTACAGTTTCACAATTTGCACGTGTTGGTGGTAATGAAGAAAACTTTCTTCTTGAGTGTTTTAGAATAAATTGAACAAAAATATTCGATCATTGCTTAATAGCATCAACATTACAGCTGAAAAACGACCGGTATATTAACAATGTCTTCTCAAGGAAAGCTTATAAAAGTTTTATTTAATTTATTTAATTGGTTTCATTAATATTAGAAAAGCAACATAATACAACGTGTTCAGAAAATTATTTCCAGCTGTACGCATGTATGTGAACTAAATAACTAAATATTTCATTAGATTTATTTTTGAATTCTGGGCTTTTATCTGTATTTCTTCAGATTAGTTTGTGAGAAAATATCAATTAATTAATATCAAAGACGATGAATTTTATCGTAGAAGAACTATTCTAGAAAATAGTAAAAAAAGACTAGTATGACTTATTACAATCTCCTAATCTACTAGGAGTTGAATTATATTTCTCAGATCCTCCTATGTTTTTGAAAGTTTAGGTAATTTCAGTATTTTTCAATATTCTGAACTATAGGAGAAGAAAAGCCACTAAAGAAATCTTATAAACATTTTTATTTTAATATTTTTTTTTTTTTTTTTTTGGCTCATTACAATACAATAAAAATATGCATTTGTGTAATCAATCAGTAATAACACACCCGATGAAATATTTTTGTCTTTTCTTCAGAGCTGACCTTAGTCAAATTTAACCAATTTCAGGCATATTTACATATTCGTATTAACGCAATTGTTAATGTTTCAAGTGAGGCATATAAAACCGAACATTAGTTTAAAATTGTACCTAAGAGCAATAAGCATTTTGTGAGTTGTAAATGACAATAACGTAAAATTTAATCCAACCTCGACAAATCAAACATTTAAACACAAAAAAAATTGCAGTAGTACTGATGTCGAAAAATATCCTTAATTTTTTTTTAATCTGGCGTTGACATTTTATTCGCTTAATGCTCAAAGCAAGAAGTTATATACCAACTGAGATTTACAGGGCTTCTCATCTTATCGCTTGTTATAAAAGTTAAGAGTCATACAAGTTATGGAAATGAACGCACAATCAACTTAACTTGGTTTGTCATAAGGTTAATCATCTAGGTTGTTTTTACAAGATCTAATCTATTATCTATTAGTTGATAAGATTGAAATGAAGAAACTTTTAACCAACAGATCCTAAAATATTTGATTTCCTCGGTCACTTGCCAATCCAGTATTTCCAAAGTTCAATATTTCTCTAACTTAATGCCATCAATTAAAAAATATTGAAAAGCCAGATATGTTGCTAAGATTTAAAGGATTTTCAAAACAAACTTACTTAGGAATATAGCGCGTTGGATAATATTGTGGTAACTCTAGTTTAAAGAGTTGCCTTTAGAATTTACTGTTTAAAGGGTTGCCTTTAGATTTTACTGCTTAGAGTACATTATGTGATTTTACCCAATACAAGTTTTTCTTTTCTTTTCGAATGCATTGGATTATATGTTATATGTCTTTCTGTCTTGAAACCTTAATCTTAATCTTAAGCAAACTTGAGACTTAATGACTACTCGGAAAAGTTAAGCAATTAAACTCTCTCTCTCTCTCCCTCTCTCTCTCTATCTATCTATCTATCTATCTATCTATCTATCTCTATCTCTCTCTTTCTTTCTCTCTCTCTCTCTCTCTCTCTCTCTCTATCTATCTATCTATCTATCTATCTATCTCTATCTCTCTCTCTCTTTCTCTCTCTCTCTCATGCTAATAACTAACAACAGACTAACAACAAAAATTCTATCGCACTAACATATAAAATCGACCAACGCTGTATAATTAGAATTTACTTACCGTAATCGGCGCATTAAAAACATTTTTTTTTTAATGAATGTGATAAGCGACAATGTCCGTTATTGGACGATGTTTGCATCTGAACCACACTTCTAGTCAGTCATAATTGACAGATTTAATTGCTTTTCTAAACAAATTGCTATAAAAATCTTACTTAATATATCTGCCGACTATTAATTAAACTCTGCTCTTGAACGGAAATTAAAAAAACAATTAAATCTTAAACAATCTTATGAAGCAATTAACGAAACAAATTTTACATATTACTTGAGCATTCGAAAGGCAACACGTTTTTGAAGTTTTTAATTGACCTGTTTTCGCATCAAAGTGAAAGTCTGCCAGTCCATGTACTGCTGGTAGTAGCGTAGCAGATACAGTTTTCATTCACTTTAGATCAAATTCCAAAATTTTTATTTTAATTTTTTTTTTCTTGGTTCTAATGAAATGTAGTTAAAATTATTTTCAAGTACATATTAAAATTTTTTTTACTATCATTGTTAATATCAACAATAAGCGAAGTTTACGTTAAATATAGGAACAAAATACATTATGGCGCTTTCCATTTTATGGCAATAAGGCGGTTATTATGCCGTTTGTATTACTTCTTTTAATTGAAAGTTTTCTTGAAAGTTTTTTTGACTTAAGTGACAGAGCAAAGCATACGTACTTTTTGTGTGTATTTTCAGTTTATCAAACACCTCCAAGCAACTTAAGAAATATTCCTTAGTAACGCTTTTATAAAAGCTTACGCTTTACGTTTGGACTCTTGGTATCCCTGTTATCCTTGTACTGCTCATATCGATTTGTGTTTTTTTTTCGCCGAATATACATGACTGTATATCATACAAATGACAGACTGACGACATAAGACAACGAGTCGAAGTAAAATGACGGAAAGCAGTTGCATACCTTAGAGTCACTCATTCTGTATTGAATATACGAGAACTAGAGTGCTATCCTTCTATTCTAATTATTTTGTTAGAATTATAAGCTACAAGCAACTAATGATCATTATTAATGATATATATAGAGTACATGTTAACCATTCTTATGTATTCCAAAGTTAACCTGTCAGTAAACGCGAAAATTCAACACAGAACGAACGAGAAATCTCTCAACACTTTGAAGTGTCAAAAAGATAAAAGACAACCATATGCATAATTATGAAATGTTTAAATAATCAACAACAACAACAATAATAATAATAATAATAATATTAAGAAACGACAACAAGAACAACAACAATAATAATGAAAATGAAAATAAAACTTGCGAGGCTTATTAATGGGAAACAAAGTTATGAAGAATATGTTGTAAACGTAGACAACTTACCTAACCATCCGTACATGCACGTACTTATTATATAGGAGCAACATATACATAAGCGTATTATCAAACGTAGAAAAATTTTAATTATTCAAACACTTTGAAGTTGTTGGCAATATGCTGCCGGCGGATATAAGCACCTTATTATAGAAGGGCATGTATAGTTATGCGCGTGTAAGTGAAGCTACACAGACAGACGAAACAATTCAATCAGTAAAGGTATTACGGTGAAAAAGATTGTTTTTAAGCAAATTATGATTTTCTAATTAGAATATAAACACACACAAACGCGAAAACACCCACACGTACGTAACACAAACAAATTACAAATTGAAGATAACTTAGCGTATAGACAAAAAGCCATAAAAATCTACACAGAAAGACTTTTTCAAGTTTTGTATATACTACTGCTATACGCATTTGTGTACATTTGCGTATGCATGTATGCGTTTATCTGGGTATGGATGATTTTAATTCGATTAGACAAAAACAATTAACGTATTAACGCCTCTTTAGTTATAATGACTTTACAAATTGCCTTTTATATGAGCATAACTGTGCATTTATGTTTGTGTGTGAATGTGCCCGTCTGACTGTGTTTATGTATATGAATGAATGACTGTTTAAGGATTTGTTTGTATGCAATGAAATTTTTCGTTATATGTATGCTTGCTTGCTTGCTTGTTTGCTTGCGTACATTTCCCTCTATATAGTGTGCCAATGAGTATCTGTGTACGTGAGTATATGAGTATTTGCGAACACACAAATTTTGCGAAATTTTCCAGTGAATTTACGCCACGTTAAGTCTTTTGTTTTTGATTTTTCACCACAATAAAAACACAATTCAAACATCTATAGCTACGAACTACTACTACTAGTGGCATTACACTAGACGGAGACACGTATGTATGGGAGAGTATATGTGTGCACGATTTTAATAATTCCACGATTTCAGTTTTTACTGTCTATATCTATGGCTATGTTTGTGCGTTGTGTGTGTGTGTGTGTGTGTGTGTGTGTGTGTGTGTGCCTTTATTTTAATCGCACATTCCCACCAAAAAGCATTTATGTTCCATATGTTCGCTAATGAGTGAACAAATTAAGTCGCCGTTAATAGGTCTGTGTGTTTATATACGAGAACAAAAACACACAAAGAAACCAAAGAACTATAAAATGCTTTAGCTTTGATAAAAATATTGCGAATATATTTTTTTTTTGTTTATTTAATATAGAAATACAATTCTAACTGTAGCTTCATACAAAGTTTATCATTATCCTGATAAGCTCTTGAGTATAGAAAGAACGTACGAAAGAGTATATATATATTCTTGATTAACGGAAAATTCTATGTTAAGCATTTAAGGCTACTTATGCGTCCGGATATCCGGTTAATTAAAATGGAAAAAGGGCACTTTTGATGGAATTATTTTTTTATTTATCACGACAGATTCTGTACTAAAAAAAGAAAAAACCAAAGGCCCTTCAATAAGATCCGTTTTTTAATTGAAAGACCATTTCATCCTCGAAATGCAAAAGTAGAAGCGATGCTACTTATGTACGAATTTTTGTCTTGGTTCAAAAACAAGTCCACTTTTTATTCTACTTTTTGTTTTCTCGAATGTTATATATGAAGCATAGAACTCATATAATTCCTATAATAACCCCGTTAAGAAGAAGATTCTATTCGCTAAGGCATGAAAAAATTTTTACTCAAAAACCTCAAAAATCATAAAACATTTTGCACTTGAATTTTGAATAGATCTGATAAATTATTATATAAAAGTTCAAGTCAAAAGTAATCAATTTCAGGTCGAGGACAGTAATAGAGAAACTTTTTTTTTCTATTGTTAGAAATTGTAGTCAAGTTTTGGGGGGCGCATCAAGGCAAGTCTTAAATTTCTTTTGTGGCACTTTTCAAGGCAGATTCAGAAACTATTACACTATTTTTGGAGGGCCTCTGATGGTGATTACCTGTGATAATTACTCATGAAATCTAATCAAATATATATATATATATATACTATTCTACCGTACTATACTATTCTACCGTAATAGATTTTAAAAAGTTTTCAAAATATTTATGTACAATAAATTTTAAATTTTGTTGTTGTATCTTTTTGTTTATTTTGCTTCTTTTTTTTTTTTAAATAGAATTTATGCAACCGCAACATATCTGGCCTTATTTGCAACAGAATTTTATACACCATCCGCATTTTCCGCATCCGGCATTTCTAACACATCAAACCGCTAATGGCAATAGTTGTCAACCGCAAACCGCATCGTCATCATCACCTGGCAGCACGATTAGTGATAGCGACAATTATTCTACCTGCACCACAAACAGCATCAGTACGAATACCAGTTCCAGTAACAATAACAATAATATTGTCAACAGCAATAATAGCAACAACAATGGTAATGGGGCCGAGACTATTACCACAAGTCTTAATGGCAATGAAGAGGATAACAATCGTAGGCTTTTATTGTCAACGGGTCAAGATAAACCAACAGCGCCTTTGCATCATCATCCTCAACATCATTACCCTATGTCTCATGTGCAACAAACATCGATGGCAACAGCACATTCTCAGCCCGGTATTATAGCAAAACCTCTACCTAGTCGCCCAACACCATTCCTGCCTCACAGTCTACAACATCCTCACTTGCATTCACTTTTAGCTCACTGTAGAAATCCCTATATGAGCGGTAAGTGTAAAACTTCATCTTATTTTCTATACTCTATCTCCGTCTATCTTTCTGTCTATCGTTCTATCGTTCTATCGTCCTCTCTCACTTCGTCATCAACAACAAGTGATAGTTAAATGTCTACCATTAGCTTTTATGTACGGAATCCTATTAATTGTTGTTATTATTTGTTATAGACATAAATGTGTTTCATATGTATATATATGTATATATATATATGTGAAACAATACGTTTATGTATGTAAATGCAATCATATGCAACAATTAAATGCAACTGTAATTATAAATATAATTACGTGCGTTTGTGCGTAGCCAAGTGCTCCACCTCAATTATGTTTTTCATTCAACCGGCAACTAACAAGTGTTTTATGTTCTCATTCCTTTACACTTATGCACTCATATTATATGCATTCTGTTGCAGTTGGTGCTCAAGTGTTTCCCCTGCCTCCTGGTCAAGGTTTCCCTTGGGCTCATTCAACACGTGGTAAACCTCGTAGGGGTATGATGCGTCGTGCTGTGTTTTCGGGTAAGTGTTAAATGTTCTAATTTATGTTGTGGTTTTTCTATGTGAGACGCAACGACATATTCACTACCTACTCTACGTATTACATACACATGTACAAACATTACTATAATATTAGTCCATACATTGTAAATGTGCATGTGTATGTAAGTGCGCTATTATTAAGTGTTTATCGATGGTACAATAATGATTTATGAGTTTATTCTTACTTTTCTCTCTCTCTCTCTCTCTCTCTCTCTCTCTCTCTCTTTCTCTTTCTCTCTATCTCCCCCTCTCTTAATATTTAATAGATTCCCAACGCAAAGGTTTGGAGAAACGTTTTCAACAACAGAAATACATAAGTAAACCGGATCGCAAGAAATTAGCAGAACGCTTAGGTCTTAAAGACTCTCAGGTGAGTCAAGTGAAAACCTCAACAAAAAAAATTATTACAGAGAAAATCAGTACAGCATAAGATGTATCGTTTCTATTTTGAAACTCGTAGAGAATGAATTTCAAGTCATTAGACAAATGTTTTTTTGTGATAATTTCTAATAGGAGCGCATATTCCGCCCACACATGTTATGCCTGTAATAAGCCTTATGTGTTCGTATAAAAAATTTAGAAATGGTATGCACATAGGCTTGAAAGGAATTTACTTTTTTTTTAAATATTTTTTTAAAATTTTTCTAATTACATTTTTTTCCTAAGCTTCTTTTGTCATGTTCGTATCGTGTTTTCTTGAAAGTTTTTATAAGCCGAGTAGCTGATAGAGCACAGGAATGAAATTAGAAATGTCAGTTTGCGCATTTGAATAATGTACCGATTTATCGATCATTTTATCCAACGAGGGATACACGATTCCCATACGCAATATCCTCATTGCATTTTAAACGATTGCGTGTTGTATCTGTATATTTTTTCTTTATAATGCAGTATCCTGATTTTGAAAATAACAATTATTAGCTGAAAACTTTCTATAGAAGAGTAACTCTTATCTCAAATCTTTTCTTATCACTCTTGTCAGGTTAAACTCGAACCCTATCAACATCATCGATTCTTAGATCACTCCATCATTCCTGTTTGTATTACGTTATGTGTCTCAAAATTGTAGGAATTTTTCTTTGAAGCTTTAAGTTTGATCAGAAATTTTTCCTGATGAAATTGCTGTCTCAACATAGTCAAATCGGACGAAGGGTTGTCCAACAATTACCTAAAAAAAAAAAAAAAAAAAAGAAACATTTAACACTTAATCACCACCATTGTCTTAAAAAAGGTGGGAAAAACTAAATTTTAATAAGCGGGCGTGGCAGATTTTTTCTATTTTTATGGAATATCATGGAACACATCCAGCCATGGAATACCATGAAAATCAGCCAAAAAAAAGAGACAAGCTTTCCGCTTACACTGTAAGCGTGGCTCATTTTCAATAGCAACATAAGTGAAAGAATTTCCAATGTTTCTACCAAATTCGAAGCCGATATCTTCAGAGTTGCGGCTAGGAGAATGTTTACTACATACATTACACAGACAAGCAGATATATAGATGGACAGATGGACAGACGGATACGTCTAGGTGGATTCTGCATTTCATATTAATCAAGAATATATACATTTTATATGGTAAGCATCTTTCTTAATGTTACAAAGATTTTCACAAAAAAATTAAATTTCAATATTCTATTATATGGAGTGGGCATGGTCGATCCATTCCGTTTTTGCACAAAGATTACACGATAACTGGCGCAATATTTTTGGAATATTTTTACAGTCTATCTGCTATGGTTTATGAGTAATGAGCAAAAAATCAAATTTTTTGTTGCTTCCGGAAAAAAGGGGTATTTCTTAGTCTACGTTGAACTGTAGGCGTGTCCTCTGACCGATTTGGCTCATTTTCAATAGCAACCTGCCTATGAGAACTTGCGATATTTTTGCCGAATTTGAAGCCCCGATGTTGTCGTTTTTATGGCCAAGAGTATGTGTCCCTCAGACAGACGGACATATGGACAGACAGATAGACGGACATATGGACAGACGGACAGACGAACATGCTTAAATCGATTCTAAATGTGATGCTGATCAAGAATGTACATACATTGTTGTGTCTCTGAAATTTTCTTCTGGGAGTTCCAAACCAAATGCAAAATGATTATTACTCTCACCTCAGGTGGTGCGTATAAAAAGACACCGTTGATTTTTTTTTAAAAAAAATATGTCTAAAAAAATCAGCTATAAAATAAGTTAAAAAAAAACTTAGGCACTTTACTGCAGAATATTACCCCATTAAGAAATCAATCGATGAAGAATTGAAGCCGATAGAAATAGAAAAGAAACTAAACTGTGTTCAGTAGTATGCCTATAACGACGCAAAACTATGCATCAAAAGATGTGTATAATCACAGCATAATTCGTGTTCTTTCATTTATTCGTGTTGTTGATGCTAATTTTGATGTTCCCCTCTACAGCTTCATCTGGTCATTCTCGTTGTATTTAATCGTTTACCTGATCTTTTGTCCTTTGAGATATTTCGGTCCATTCATTAGCCATCTTATTATCCGGTCCATTGTTCATATTTTTTTCATCTATCTGGAAGCCGTTTATATATTCTATGCATCTGTCCATTTCTCCGTCATTCTCTTCTCTTTATTATCATGTAATTATTGAATATTAAGTCTCTCTTAAGGCGGCTATCAAAGTAAGATTTCATAGTCATGTCAATCATGACAAGCAATACTCTGCTTATACATTAAATGATCTCGTAAAACGTATTAAGTTTAATTAAATACAAATCGTATCACAAAATTTAGCTTACATTTGGATGATGAGAATAAAAATCGATAACAAACAGAAAAAAGAATTTTTTTGATTTTTTTTTTTTTTTTTTTTTTGTTTTACTTATCAACGGAGTCAACACATTCTGTGAACAAAGAAGAAACTCGATTAAAAAGTTTGACAATTCACACAATGACTTAATGTCATTGTATTTGTGCGTGTGTGCATGAAATAAAAACTTTGAAAAAATAATCATAAAATTTTTCACTTAACAAAGAAATTGCAAAACTTTTCTACTACTACTTATAGTACACATCATGACAGAATATCATTAGCAACAGATATAATTTTTTTTTTTTTTTTTAAATAATTTGAAGAGAAAATGAAAAATTTATTCAACATCATTAACAGTTTACCTACAGATTTGGCAGATTGTTGAACAGCAAAAAAAAAAATCGTGTAAAATAATTAAAGTTGTGTGTGTGTAACAAATTTATGAAATGTCAAAATGTAATCGATCACAACTCAATCATGACCGGCGGCGTCTCGAATGATTATCGTGATCATTAGGTGAGCTATGATGAGAAATGCATGTAATGCAACCGTTTCGAACATGAGTTGCGTATGCACAAATGTATGTGCATGTGTGTGTGTGTGTACGTGTATTGTTTGTATGTATAATGGATGTTTGTTACTGTGAGATACATAAAGCAAAAAATGAAATGTGGCCGATAGATACGGTTAATTAGTACATCCTACTTGCTTGCTTACACGTATGTATATGCATAGCTACGTAACTGTTCTTGTGCTCTGTAAGAAATCATAATTATGTGGAAAATGTGTAACTAATTAGTTTTTGACAATAATCGATCACTTGGTTTTTAATTCGGCCCCTTGATCTTTAAATATATTGTCCTTCCATCGTCACTCACTGTCTAATAGACTAATGATGTTATAATGTAGTGTAAAAATGTGTAAAAAAAACAAAAAAAAAAAACAGCTATGCTATGTATAGTTCTGCTATCATGTTCCCTTTGCAAAAAAAAAAAAAAAAAAAAAAAAAAAAAAAAAAAAAAAACTGATATATTTTCATTACATTACATTATAACTTGGCTTTACATGTAAAGTTCGCATAAATATACACGAAAATAATTTCTTAAACCAAAAAAAAAAAAAATAAAAAATAATAATTAAATAAGTTGTATGTTGTTTCCCCGCCATGTTATAAAGTAAAAACCACAGAATTTATCTTCTTTTTTTTTTCCTTGTGACTTCATTTAGAGCGACTGCGCATTTTAGTTTAGGGTGTTTGTCGATGGCTACGGCATGCCCTGGTATAACTGTATAGCTTGATGATGTATAACATTAGGTGGGGTTAACTCAAATCTCTTGCACTAATATTATGCGTAGAAACATACGTATATATACAAGCATACACACACACACACACACACACACACACAAAACAAGCACACAAACACATATTAAGTTCATTTACACTTTTTATACAAAATGTATCGCTCGTTGGTTTTATTGTTGTGCGGTTTCTTTTTTACTTTATGCTTATTTTTCTTCTTTATCCACCATTGTTATTTAAAATATGTTTGAATGTGTTGGTTATTTTCTTTTTTTTTTCAAGTATTTTGGGCGGAGTTCCTTTTCAGCACTTATTATTATTATTATTATTATGATTACAGAACAACGGGGATAATATAGAGAACAAAAAAAAATTTTTTTATAAAAATTTAATTTTAATTTGCTTTCAAAAACTGGTCTTATCAATTAGAAATATAAAGATTTACTTCACAATTGTAAAATCTATTATTTCTTCTTATGTTGAAATAAATGAAATCATCGCATAGAAATAAAATTAAATTTCAAAATGAATTATAGAGTAGAACTTCACCACTACTTCTAAAGCTTCAAATATTTTTTCATTGATCTTCATGTTTTAATAATGTTTTTTTTTTTGTATCTAAAAACTAAATTAGTTAAATGGCTAAACAAAAATATTTTTTTTTTGTATCTAAAAACTAAATTAGTTAAATGGCTAAACAAAAATATTTGTATGTCAAGATAAAGTCACACGTTTTATGAAAAGCGTATGTTATTATAGGTAATGAGGTGCTTGGAGACGGAATTTCAAGACGAACGGACGCACAGACGGGCAGACGCATAGACGGTCAAAGGGATATGTTTAAATGTTTAAGTTGAAGTTTAATGTTAATGACGAATGTGTATACTTTGTTGGGTCTCAGAAGCGCTTTTCTGGGTGTTGCCAACAAACTGACAAAATTAATACACCCGCTTCCTTCGGTGGTGGGTATAAAAAAGCAAGAATATGTAAACTTCTGCCGCTGAATTCATAACAAACTTCAAAAACTTCATTCTAAACTTTTAATTTCTAGCAGAAGCTCGCCTCACATCTATAGAATGAGATGGTCTTGATAAAGTTATAAAATCATGTTTCTTTTGTGCGGAAATGCTTTGAAATAATCATGAGTACTGTCTAAAAGCATCGGTTAATGCATTAGAGAAATTACAAGTCGATAGGTAAGAGATTAAGCTGTAACTTCCACCAGCGAGGGTATATTTGATGCCGGCACTCTTTTTACTGACTTTGCTTACGAGAAAACCCGGAATTTCCAAGAAAAAATATATTTCTCATAATGAATTTTTTTCCACGTATTCTAGAAGGTTCAACCCTCCAACTAAGCCAATAAAAGATTGATTTTCTAAAAAATTTACCGTAGGCTTTACTTCTTAATATCATCAATATATTGTTACAAATGAAATCTATTAAAATTTAGATTAGAACATATAAATAAAAATCCTTTTAAAAATAAATAAAAAAAAGATCAAAATTTCAATCAATTCTTAGAGCAAAATATTTGTAAGATTACAATTATATTTAAGAAGTCGTGTAACTTCGTAATTGTGCAAAGTCTTTTATCCATAAACGGAACTTATTAAATCCGGTCAATAGACTATGTAAGAAACACGTAAAAAAATGCTATAAAAAATCATTGTGTTTGATTAAGAATAAATACAATGTATGACTACTTAAGATTCGAAAGATTCCCATTCCTTGACCTCTAAATTACCTCATAATTGAAAGTGTAATAGGAAATACACATAAAGGTAAACAAAAATCTTTTCATCATTCATACTTTATTATTAAGTAGTAAATATTATGAGGAAGAAATTATATATCGAACTCACTGAACGTTTCCTATTATCTTTCATTAAAGCATTTCGTAAACATAAACATTTCATAACGTAAATTACAGGCTAGCTGTTAATAAGTGATTTAAATGAGAATTTAAATCACTTTTTAATAAACTAAAATTAAAATGAAAACAAGTTAAAATACTACAATCGGGCAATGTCGACTATTCAAGACGCATACGATCCTAAGACAAATCTTCACTTATCTTCATTACAAAATATAAAAAAATTGTAGCTTATTGCCACTTACTTGGCTTACTTGTCTTGAGAACCCTTCTTTCTATGGAAAGGAGGATTGGACAAGTAGCCCTTTGTCCTTAAGTGCAACACCATCAAATCACTCTTTCAGACTAAATACTAATAGAGTATTTTGTTACAAAAACTTATTTTAGTCTGCAACAGAAACTTATTCTATACCATGAAAATTTTCCGTAATTCTTTTTATGAAAAACTGAAATACTATTTTCTATCGATTTACGTCGAGAAACAATAAAAATAGAAAACAATATTTCAAAATCAGACTTTGTATAGCGAGTGGTCAAAGCCACGATTTGTTCTAATGTAAAAGGATCATCAACAAAAAAGATCAATTATTGTACCAAATATATCATAATATTTTAAAAATTTCGATCTATACTTAAATCGGCTTACAAAATACTTAGAAATTCTTTTGTGTGTTGCATACACGTGTACAAAGCTAATAGTTTCTTACCATATGTAGTGTAGGGCATAATCATATAAACACCCGTTAACAGTTGTAATTGGTTGATATGATTAAATTGTTATTGACACTACGTACGTATGATGTATAAATTATTTTAATAAAAAGTTCTCTACACCATCAGCAGCACTAGTAGAGTTATATTGATTTTGTTAATCTCTTCGTTGCATATGTAGAAATATAATAAGAAAATAAAGTAGCTGTCTGGCCTAAATAGGTAAAATTCATCTAAACGTCCATCAAGCTTATTATGCAAATTCGGATAAGGTGCTAGCAATTAAAGTTGTCCACTCTATTTCCTTTCTTAAATTAAAACTAGAAGATTAGTCTAATTGTCTTAATGAAAATAAATATTTCATTGATATTATATTCTTCTGATATTCTCAAGGTGTTCATAGGGTTTGAAGCTTCGAATCGGTAGAAAGGTTTTCTTTGACGAGAAAATCATAAACGTTAATCGCGGTTAATAATTTCGAAAGAAACAAACCGTACTATGACGAGTATTGGTTTGAAAAATTTTATAAAAAATATTTATTAGAATCTATGGGATTTAATATTTTATAGAACTGGTCGCGTTATTTAGTAAACAAAAAGGAGCGTGAAATTGAGATGAGAGAAGATTAATTATAAAGTTTGTAGAGGCAGAGTTTTGTTATTTGTTTGAATAGTTTTTTTCTGTAAAACTCATGAGTTAGTTTCTTTTTTTTCGAAAATAGGCAGAAGTGGGGTAACATGGTATAGTATTACTTTATTAAATAAAACTTGGGTATGTTTAGGAAGATTTTTATACAATAAAGTATGATTTTGTTATATCCTAAGTGAGATGTCTTCGCTTAGAAGAATACGAGTCAAATGAATTGGAAATGCCCATCAACAATAGTTAAATCAAATACATATTATTTAATATTATTCAAGAAAGTAACTTCTCTGAAGTAGTGCTTTATGACTTCTTTATTAACCGTATTGCAATTTTATTAAGTTCTGCAGTTATTATCGACTATTTACGTCACATCTACCAGACAATTAAATCAATAAATTATAGAAATTAATGCCTATAATAAAAGAAAAATATTTTTTTTAAATTTCATATTTTAGAAAATGGAAGATATTTTATAAATATTTTTAATTAAAAAGTTTTGATATTAAATATTTAACTTATATTATGAAAATGATTAATAACAGTCCAGTATAATCATCGAATATAATTAAAAAGAAAAACAAACGGAAAACCTTTCCTTGAATAATCAGTTTAAATTCAATCCTTATTATAGATCCTACTAACATTTAAATATTTAATACGACGCTACAGAAATCAATAGAGCCAAGGGAGGGGTTATAAATAGAACTTTCGTTTTTTGGATACAAATCCAAGCTGTGCATGAAATTCTATCAAGGAAAAGTCACATTTGATTTGGGCTGATTTTCATAAAATTCTATTGCTAATGCTATTCATTAGAAAATTCATAGAGTACGTACCACCATATCGTCTTGCCTTTTTGAATATTTAAAAACTTCAAGCACAGAAGTCTACAGTTTATAAATATAGTTCCGCGGAATTAGTTTGAAAAATAGTTTGATTTCTTCCCAAAAAACGATCTTATAACATTAAAGAAAACTTTCGTTAAAATCTCTTGGATGTGAGATCTGGTCCATAATCTGTCTATTTAATTAGATTATTATAAATTAAAGAATTCAAAACTACTTATTATCTTGATGAGAGGAATACCTTCTCTCCCCTTTCTCACTGTTTTGTCAAAAATGATTATAATTCCTTTCTTATTTATTTATTTTTTTATTTTGATATAAAGCATTCCCGTCTCTTATTTTTCTTTCTGCCTATCTTTTCTTTTCATTTAACTCTTGCAATGCAATTTTTTTTTGTTTCTATTAATCCCTAAACAATTAATAACGAGACACTGAAAAACGCAATTTTCAAGTCATCAAATTACAACACTTATATGCTCCTCACTTTTAACTGCAGCATGATGATGACGATCGGTAGTATGAGTGATGTTACTGTTTATGTTGTTGTTATTATTGTTATTTATTCATCTTAAGTGCGTTTGTAAAAATGTCATTTAACGCGACAATAAACGTTGCAATAATACTTGAAATGATGAATTGCACCTGAATTGCACCGTTTGTCATATTGTTTTTAAAAGGAATACACAGGGAAAGGAGGAAGTAAGTGAGATTGGCCAGAATGTGGCAATCAATGTGACCACAATGCACAAACGTTAAGAGCCGAAAGAGCCTGTTTGCATTCATATGCCGTGTTTTGTTAAAATGCACAATATTTATGGGCCTTTCTATGCTACGATGTTGCATAGCTCGGTCCAAAACAAAAACCAGCCAGCAACAGCCAAAAAAAAAAAAAGTCATGCAAAAATACTTCAGTTCAAACATATGCACATTTGCATTGTCTTACTTATACGGGGTATGAATTAAAATTAAAAAAAAGAAAAAAATTCTTGTTTTTTAATTTTCAAGTCCATGACCAACCATTTCTAGCTGAATTTGTCATATTTCGATTGCTTTTTTTTTTTGTTTATTTTCATTTTTTCGATATTATTTTCTTCCAACTGCAAACATTCTGAAAATGTCATGTGATGTCGTTTTACCCCAATCAAAACCTTCATGGCACAGACAAATGTGTTATATTTCACTCCTTACTTGTTAATATACCTTCCGGCTTGAAAGCTCACACAACGTATGGTGTCGTCCTCTACTTCACACGAACAAAAATGAAACAGAAACAAAAAAAAAAATAAATTCATCTCCAGCTGCGGTCACAAATATGACCGACCGGCCATCAGTAGTGTATACAGATTTTTTCAAATTTTTCTATCCCTTATCGGAGTGTAAAGTTATAGTCACTTTGTCATTTCGATTGTAACTTTCAAAAAAGTGATCAGAGGCTCCTTACTGTTTTTATGTATAATCATAATCAATGTAATGTTTTGATTCAATTTGGTGACATTCCAATCATCCATAGGAATCTGTCCATAGATCCATTTTTCCCTGCTATTCAATTCATCCATTCGCCGATCAGTTCAGCTTTTAATTCGATCGTCTTTATATTTTTACCGGTCAATCCAATTTATCAGTCAGTCCAAACTTGCGCAAATTGTTTTATCTATCTTTTTCTTTCTCTATCTCTCCTCTCTCTCTCTCTCTCTCTCTCTCTCTCTCTCTCTCCTCTCTCTTTTTCTGTCTTTCTCTCCCTCTCGCTCTCTCTCTCCCTGCCTCTCTCTCTGTCTGTCTCTCTCTCTCTCTCTCTCTCGCTCGCTCTTTCTCTCTTTCTCACTCTCTCTTTATGCTACAGAGATAACATTTTAAGGTCTATCTACTGCTGTATTCCTGTGTTTACTAATCCTTTCATCCGTCCGTAGTTTCTTAGTCCCAACTGTATCTGTGCAATAAATCGATTTTTACAGCTATTCGCAGGTCTGTCTGGTTAACTTTCAAACTATTTGCTTATGTGTTGGTTCACCTGCCTGATCATAGATTTTCCCATGTACTTGTTGACCCATACGTCGTTGTGCCACTTGTGCCGTTTCACATTGATCAATTCCTCGGTACGTTAGTTCATTGGCTTATGGGTCCATTCATTTATGCAACGATCTGTGCCTCCTTGCTTCGAACTATATGTACCTCTAGAGGTCCATCCTTTTGTTACTAAATTCGTTCATCTCTGTATATAAAAATTCAACCATCGATACATCGGGTCATTCACATATTCCGGTGCCCAACCCGGCTGTCTGCCGACCCATTCAGTTTTTCATTCTTTTCCGTTTTTTTTTTCATTCAATACAGAAATCTTCAAAGTTCACAATAACTTGATTGATAAATCATTTTTCAAAAAATAGTCATTGTCTGGTTAGAACCTTCATAGCTGATCAGTATGAAAGAATAAAAAAATTATTACAACAATAAATTTTTACTAAACATAAATCTAAAATTAATAAATATATTAAGAGGATGTTTACGTATATATAACATACATTTGCCCTAACGGTTGAGAGTATTTAAGATTCGATCAAACCTGGAAAAAAAATGTTCTTTTGTTTGTATATTTCTTGTTTTTCGTTTATGACGCAACGCTCTACAACGTGGACATTTTAAATATTTTAGGATAAAAAAAAGGATTTTTTTCAATTTTTATCGATTTTTGATTATTTTTATGATTTCGTTGTTTTTTTTTTCTTTTTTTGTTTTACTGTGTTCGTTATATTCAATAAAATCTAAACACAATAAAATGTTTAATAAATGCATCTGACAATTGTGACAAATGTGCCTCTAGTAACTAGCGTTAGTCGTTTATCACTCGCTTTGATTTAGTTTTTCATTGTTTTATAGTTTTATGATTATGTGGTTATGTTGGATCAGTGATGTATAAAACTTCTATAAGATTTATTAACAACCGCATATAGATGAAAAGTGGAAAAATTATTTGAAGCTTTTCTTTTTTTTAATAAAACAAAAAGTATTTTTATTATTATTATTTCCGTTTTTAAAATTTAACTAAAAAAAAAAACCCACGAAAAATATTATGAAATCATATAAGCGACGCGCAAACAAGATCAATGAAAATAAAAATGAAAAACTTTTCATTGTTAAAATTGAATACCGATTGGTTCCTTGGGAGCCATGTACATTAATTTATAGCGAAACTAAAATTCTTATGATTCTTATGATGAACAATGATTTCCATTGGATAGAGTCCATAGGGAAGTCAGTCAGTGCAATAACTTTGCGAAAAATTGAACAAAAGCAATCTAAAACAACAGAATATTACTCTTTATAATTTCCTATTAATTGTTTAATTATTATTTTACATCTAATTGTTTAATTAGATCTATAAAATGTTCATAAGTGAACAAAATGATCCCTGAACAAGATGCACGATAGCGCAAATATAGTGAAATGCAGTGCAGTCACGCAAAAGTAATGGAAACCTCCATATAGAATCTGTCATTTCGAAGGCCTCAACCTTAATGCAATCTATGCACGCTACGAATAAAAAATTAGGAAAAAAATTAGGTTATAAAAGTCATTAGAAACATTTTAATATTATTTCGTATTAGAACAAAAAAAAGAACTGTTTCGGCACATAGGAAATCGAAACTTCATCGTTCGCCTGCTGATAAATTTGTCTGATAAAATTCTTAAGGCAACAAAAACTGACAAAAAATCTTAAACCAGACACTTCTACAATATTGATCTAGATTGATCTAATGTTACAAATAAAGTGTGAAAGTTTAAGCGAAACGCTTGCCTTCAGAAACTTTAAGATTAAAATTGTTCAGAAAAAACCAAAGATTTTATGATATTTTTGGCAATAATTATGATGATTATAAATATCGCAACGTAGGATAGGCGTATAAAAATTCAATAAATGAAAATGATTCTGGTCATTCAAAATTCGAAACAAAAAAAGACCGTCCCCATGTTAAAGTAAAAGTTACAAAAACCTTTGTTAATTGTTTCAGCATTTGATGTCAATTTTCGTGCCCGTAAGCATATTCAGATCGTTTCAATGTCAAGGCAACATATTGGTCAATAAGTCACAGGACCAAGTAAAAGGAAAAACATTTTTTTCCCCAAAAATCGACTTTAGTTGTCAACATTGTCTCTTTCAAATTCATGACAACGCTTCTCTAACGTTTCGATGCATTGTTTCCTATAACGAGTGCTTTACAATTACATAATAATCGCTACAGAGCACATATTGAGGATGCGGCCTTCAACATTGCTTTTGTAATCATCAATTTATGACAATGCGCATGTGTTCCATTGTGAGTAAACGTGGTACCCGTTTGCAAAACAGTCTCCTTATGCCCTAATTTTTACCGCAAATAACGGCTACACTGCCTCCAATATGTTTAGGATGTCATCTATATCTTGCAACTTTTTATTCGATTATCGAAAATAATTTTGAGGAATTGTTTTAATGTTTTCACCTGTATTTAGTTGCGTTGAGCGTTCACTACGTTCGACATTATCTGTATCAGCGACAAATTGTTGTTTTGGACGAAGAAGAATTGTCGTAACACTATTCAAATCATTGCTGAATTTGAACCGTATATTTCCCCAACAAAATGTAATGTTTAATCAACACAAGAAATTTGGATTCTCCTCGTTTGTATTTTGGAAGTACTAAAAGTATTGTTACCATAACTTGTAAAGCAATGATTGAAATGATATGAAATAATACGGATTTTGTATTAGAGATGATATCTCTGAAATAAACGTAAACATTTTAACTCCCTGAAAGATCAATACTTTGTAGACCGCGTTATAAAAACATTCATTTTTTTTAGAGAGTAACAGAATCTGTTGTGAAAGTAATGTCTGACGTGAAAGTAATTTTCCGACATTTAATTTTTGAACACATGGTCTATGAGGAAGGTCGGCCAGTGTACCGAAATAAGTTTCCCGCTAAAATCTTCTTTCAATAAATCAATATTTTTTTCGGTTACAATGTGAAGTGTGGCATTGTCTTAACAGAAACTTTAACTGTTGTAGATCAATATAATGAAAATTTCAAAACAAACAATTATAAATCCTATGGAAAATTTTATTGTTTTTAACAAGGAAACCTTTGTTGCTCATATGTCTCACAAGATGGATATCTGCTTTTTTTCTTATTCACTTCTTAAAAGCTTTGTTTATTTTTAAAAAATAAATTTATTCAATTTCGATTTGCTTTGCTTTTCAGTAAAGTCGTGTTTAACACACACCTCCCACCTCCCTCCTCCCCTCCACCCTCCCCATCTTCATCGTTTTAACTTCTCTCTTAGTCCAAAGTAGCCCAAACTTTAATTTTCTGTTTCCGCGTTTCATTTTCTTGATTATAATTTTACTAGAAATGAAAAACTAAACAAATTCTTCCATTAAAAAAAAAAGCAAAAAAAGTATTCAAAGTAAAGCATAAAGACATAAACGTGAGAAGTTTTCAATCGTTAATATACTTATAGAACGAATTTTGAAAATAATTGCAGCAATGGTTGGTTAAGCCTCTACTCACACAATAATAAAAAAACTTTACGCCTTATTTTCGATCTGTAATTGATAGCCGATCCTTTTTGATTTGTCAAGCACCATTATGGTCGTTGTCTTTTTTTCATTCTTTTTTTTTTTTTTTTTTTTATAAATTTTCCATTTTCTTGGTAATATATTCATTTATATGTTTGTTCACTGATTCGTATCATTGCTTGCTTGAAGATAATCTCTGGTAAGAAGTCCTTAAGCGATTACTTTTTTTCTCTTTTTTTTTTTGATATTATCGCAAGGAATTAATTTAAGTGACTGACAATTGCACGCATCCTGCACAGCGTTTACAAACGAACAACATAAAAGGCTAAAAAGCGGAAATCGGTAAAATGAACTCAAACCGAAACCGTTAGCATTAACCATGATTTGAATATCTGCAGACATATAGATTTTACATATATATATATATAGATATGTATACATATAGACCGTACAGAAAAAAAGAAAGCAAAAGAATTGTTCAAATGTGTGTGTGTGTGTGTGTGTGTGTGTGTGTGTAGTAGCTATAAAGCGCACACATTCTTGCCAGACATATTTACGAATTCATACACACACGAACAAATAATCGTAATAAAAATAATATTGAGTTAACTCTAAAAGGAAACACGCGACTCAAACGTGTCATGTTTATATATTGGGGGACGAAAAATAAAAAAATCCAACCGCTTTGGAAATCTGTTTATAAATAAAGTGAAATGTTTGCAATTTTTTTTTCTTTTTATTATATTTTCACCCACTGTGAAAATGTGTTTGTGTCAAAATCAAATGTTATCTGGTTTTGATGTATTCGAAAAAAGTAGTAAAATAAAAAAAAAAAAAGTAAATAAAATAAAAAGAATTAAAATTCAATGTAAATCACTTACGTGTCTACGTTGTATCGAAGGCTAAACAGTCTTCAGGCAGTTGCATAAATTTAAAAAAAAAAATGTTTAGCTTATTGCATTAACTGAGTCCCCAAAGATTGCTTACTATATTTGCTTATATTCACCCTGAGGATGAACTAACTTTTTGCTGTTTTCTGTTTACTTACTTATTATTATTATTATTATATATTAGTCAGACATTCCAAGTCAGTTTGTACTGAGAGATCTTGTGAAAGAAATCGCGATAACCGATAGGCTCGCCCGGTGATTACAGGCAAACAACGATTTCGCAAACACTTTGTGTGGGTAATTGACTTCAAGATCATGCATTTATATTTCCGCTTGATTTATACACAAGTATGTTGCTTACAGCAAACAGGAATCGAAACCATTTTCCCGCTTGCCATAAAGAGTTTAGAGATCAAGTTTTTTATCAACTAAGCCACATCTATAATTTTTAAGTCATTATTTAAGAAAAGAAAAAAAAACCATTTTTGATAAACATAGAAGGGCTCGTGGAAGGAATTCGCTCATTTTCGAATCGGCGAACGAGCCCAGTAACATATATTCTTCATAATAATGCATAATGCATTGGGTGTTACAAATAGAAGGTCAAATATAGTGTACTTTGGTGGTGGATATGAAAATAAATTCAAAAATTTTCAGAAATCTTACGCTCAATTAATTTCAAATTCAAATACGTTCAGATAAGCCTATGAATTAAAAGCAAACCGAACAACTCGCTATATTTCTACCTCACATAAGCTGTTTAAAAACTCAATGTGACAATTTATGTTGATCTAGAAAGGGATTGAAATTTTTACTTTATTACTTTCACTTCAAATAGAGACTTATTTCACATCTCAAATATTTAGTGTTCGTGCGACATTGAATAACCACAACCATTACGAAACTTTCCGAAAGGCCCTTTCGAAACTATCAAAATAAAGAAAAATCGAAAAGGTAAAAAAAAGTTCATCGTAAGCAATCTGTCACCCTTGCTAACCAAATCTATTTAATAAAGCCTTTAGACAGTAATTAGCTTTAAATTTGAATTATCGATAAAACCGATTATCCAAAAAAAAAAAAACCAATTCTTGATAAGCTTTTTTGGTGATCAGTAACTTTATTTGTAAGCAGTCTTAATTTACCCCCAGCTAGGCCCCAGAAGGAACTTAAAATAATCAAGTTTCTTCTAGGTTTCAGAAAGATCATAGCAAATATTTCGATTCGAATGGCCAACGGGTGTCAATGGCCAAATGGCTAATGACATATCATCCGCAATTGACAAATAATTTTGTAAATTTTATTTATCGGATCGAATATCAGAAATTCGTCTTTCAATATTTAAAATATACAGACAGACCTTGATTTAATTATACATGAATTCAAGTAAATGACAATTTGTTAACCAAAAATTAAAGTTCTAGTCCTAGTTCTATAATTTACGATACGTAACATAGATGACGAGACTATGAAGAAAGATTCCGGTCGTTGCTTCTCTTTTTGATTTTTACGTTTTTTCATATTTGCGAACAAAAAAAAAAAAAAGAAAAACATTGAAATCTAATCTTAAATTCATAAACATATTGCTTAAATGTACACATATATAACTACATATAAACACTTATAATAGAATTCTCTAGATGGTATTTAATTTGCTATTAGGCACAATATCAAATATCATTCACAACAGAGTATAGAATCTCTGTGTGTAGAAGTCTCGAACATATGATGGTGGCGGTGGCGGTGGCGGCAGCGGCAGCAGCGGTCGTTTCTAATAGTTAACCCTCTTTTTGCTTAGAGACATACACATCCATTTAGAGACTCATTAGTGAAACATATGTGTTTTAAGCGTTACATTTATATAAATTTCACATTGCACCCGCACTCGCCTCGTATACAGTCATTCACTCATTCAAGCATTTACCCACAAAACTGCTAAAGTTAGTAGTTAATGTACGCTTTTGTTGTTGCTTTTACTTTGCTTCTTCTTCCCTTTTTTTATTTATTTTTTTTTTTTTTTTTCTTAGCTATTTTCCTTTATGCGTATATCCCAAATGCGTGTTGTTACAAAAAGGTTACTTGCCAAAGCAATTTGTTAAATGTTTAAGTAGTCCAATGTGAAGGCAAAAAAAAAAAAAAAAGAAAAAAAGATGAATAGACAGAGTATTTACAAGTTTATAGGGAAACAATCCGGTGTATAAAAGTTAAACTGTCAGTTAAATATGTTACACTTGCTTATGATTTAATTGCGATTTTTATATATTCACCCCCCATTGTGAGAAATAGAGGCGAACTAAAATAAATCCTCAATCCGCTAATAATAAGCGAAAGCGTGTGTGTATGTGTGCGCAAGTAATGCAATTAAATATATATTCTTGATCAGAGCGTTAAATTCTAAAAAGATGTAGGTCACTCCATCTAACCATCCATACGTTCGCTTGTCAATGATCACTGAAACTCTCTTATATAGAGCACAAAATTAAAGAAGATTGCAAAAGAGATTTTAAAAATGTATTAGTCGAACGATTTGTAAAGTGAACCTACTAAGTGAATGAACGGACATTGCCTTGCTTTGCAATTTTTATTTATTCATGTACATATGTACATGCATCGGAAACTAATCGCAATGAAAATTCTTGAATACACATTTTTACTTACTATCCCTCATCCGAGTTTCGGACGATGATGGTATCATTGTATTTTGTTATTGAGATTACTTTCCTTTTGATATTTGATGCTTATTATTTTCGAATTTCAATATTCATTTTATGATTAATTTTGTTGTCATATTGCGTGACATTTAAATATTATCAACAGTTTGACGTACCTTAACGAGCTTCGTTTGATTTTTATTGCTTCACATAAAGTAGAAATTGTTAATAATTGTTAACGTAAATTTTTTAGCTTTACACAAATGATTACATATCAGACAATTGCTTAATTACAGCGCATACTAAAAGTTAATTTAGAAACTCCGTCATTCAATTTTAACTTTCCACTCTACCCTACAACACTTGTGGTTCGAATGTATATAACTATCAGATGGACTTATGGTACAGACATTTTTTTTATTATATCGCGATTACTTCAGAAGCATTTTTTGAATCGATTTAAGATTGTCTGTTCGTGTGTGTGTGTGTGTATGTCGGATGTCTGTTTATGAATTTTTTTTTAAGTTTTAACAAAATTTGTTGCACTAATGTACTTAAGAAAAAGGAGATAATCAATTTGAAAATAGATTGGTTCGGACCATATTTACGGTCACTCTCCGTAAAACGCCTTATTGTGAAAAATTTGCATTTATAAAATTTATCGAAAAACATTGCTAAACAATGGTATTTCGACTTATAAAAATGATGTGAAAAATTTGTATCGGATGGACCGATTACAGTTAATTTAATAAATCCATTTTTTCACTTGCAAATTGAGAAAAATTGGTACAATATATATTAATCAAACTATTTTCCATCATATTCTACAAATTTTTCCCCCCTTTCGGGCAAAGTGGCGATACCGTGTCGAAAGATCTCACGATATCTTGAAGCTATCCATGAATCGACTCATTTTCGGACTTCTTCCATGCTTCATCGATCTGAACAAGCGATAATCAGAAGGTCATATATCCGGTGGATATACTGAATATGGTAGAACCTTCCATCCGAGCAGCAACAATATATCCTTAACAACACTTGCAACGTATGACCGGGCATTATTATAGAAGACCGCTGCTGCTGTTCTTTTTTGCAACAACAATACATTGTTCAGGCTACATAAGTACGAGAAAATGATTAATCACAGATGGAAGATCATTTATAAATAGCAGGGAAAAGATAAGACCCATGCGACTACGCTCTTAAAACAGCATCTTTGGATATATAAGAATCAGTTGCAGAGTCCGATCGCGAAGGAATCAGTGAAACCATTTCGTAAGATTGGAAGGAATTCCCATTAAAGACAGTTTATAGAGCAAAAGCTCATGATTTATCTTATCAAAATTATTACTGAGGTCAGTAAATATTATGTCAATGTGCATTGATCATCTAAATGCATTAAAGGTATAACACAAAAACTATAACAGACTCGTAACAGTTGATTCATCAGTACAACAAATCCATGACCAACGAATCAAGCGTTTCGTAACTAATCGTTCAAAAAGTTTCGTTAATACGCCAAGTTTTGCAATATCTCCATAACTTTTAATACAATCTTTACTGTCATTTTTATGATAAGTGAAATAAAAAGTTATTTGTCCATGTATCAGTGAAAGTTCCAGTGGTGAGAAACAGATTGAATAGGTACAGAACAGCCTTAGCATCAATTTCAGCACAACTAATACTAATCTGGGCCAAGCATATAAGAAAATTTTAGCCAAAATTTAGAAAATTAAAGCCTTCGCGAGAAAGCATGAAAAGAAGCAAATTAAAATCACTTAGATGTTATAGTAAAAATATTTATAAGCTCTCACAGATCATTAGTAGATTATTTACCTTACTCACTCAGGGTATAGAAATCATCTCCTTTCCCCGTTCGTTTCATTCAAGATAGGTATGACGGGTATTTTTTTCCTTAAACACTTCTATAGTACATCAATGGCTATAAAATGATTCGATTCGAGCGGAATATAATCTAAGTATGAAATGATGAGATTTTCCGCCACACTCTCTTAACTCAGACATTAATCATTTGTTCAACAAATCGTAGGAAATCTGATTAAATAAATACCGATTTAAATTACAATTCACATATATAGCGAAAGAATAACAACATCATTGAAAACATGCGCATACTTACATAATACAATAATAAAATTACCGAGAATACATATATACATATATATATACGAGTATATACGGTCTATAATTAATTTCCATCAAAAGCAGACATCAACAGCAGACTTATTTTTATACCAACAGTTGTATGGTAGCAATAAAATGAAATCTATGCACAAGCACTCACATAACGTTATTATTATTATTATATATATATATATATATATATATATATATGTGTGTGTGTGTGTGTATGTGTTTATGTGTGTGTGTGTATATGTAGATCCATTCATACGCACATACTAAGCCGTAATGAAGACCATAATAATCATTAATCTTATCGCCGCCTTGGCTTATTATTTCAATTTTACAGAGTTTAGTCCTTTTGGCAACGCAAAGACCGAAAGTCAGTTAAGTAAGTATAGTGGAAATGAGAGACGATTGGTGTGATATATGTCAGGGGAAAGAGAATTTGTGGTTTTATAGATGGAAAGTGAGAAATTTTTACAGCAACTCAATGACCGAAAACCAAAAGAGAAAGAAAGAAAACAAATATTTACATAACACTACAAATCAGTTAAAGCTTTAAAGCAAGCAAAAACGGCAAGAAAACGCCACGTGCTTCTTTCTATAACCGCAATAACAAAACAACAAGAGCTTCCAAAAAAAAAAAAAAGAAAGAAAAAAATTAAACGCTAATAACTGCTAAGCATTTAAATAAGTGAATGTTGATAAGATGAAAATAATAATAAAAAAGAAGAAGAAAAAAAATATCTTTGAAAATAATTAATTCAGTGATATTTTCATTTAACCAGAAAATAAACTCAAGTGTTAAAAATCCTGCTGTGCGCACATTACAACAGTTAAGGAATAAAAAGATAGCGAACAACATTTCCAGATCCATTAAAGCAACAAACGATAGACAACAATAATATCGTGCAAAAGAATTGCTTGCATATATTTATATATATATATATACATACATATATTCATACATATATATGTACACAAGTATGGCTTAGCATATAGTGTATATATATATGTATATATATATATATATATATATAGGTATGCAAGTATCACAATACTGTCAACAACACGCAACGTACTATACCGACCATATCGCATCATATCACACTACATCGTTTTACACCGGTATCAACAGCGCGAAACGAAGGATGTATGGAAACAGAAAACTTTGACAAACTGTCTCAAACTTATTGTGAACATAAGCACATATGTTTAAATTGTAGTTATTATCTTTGTGTATGTATGTGTGTGTGTGTGTGTGTGTGTGTGTGTGCATGAATCAACCAAAGTAAGGATACCTCTATATGCACAGAGAAGAGAACATTGAATGACCTCCTCACACTTCCACGTAGAGAAACGTATATACGTTTATACAGTATGCTGCTGCTCTGTATAATAATTCAAAAACAGTTTCAACTAAAGTTACCGCCTTTTCTCGTAGCTGTCATATGCACGGCTTAAACTTTTAACTACACACAATAAAATAATATATATATATATATACATATATATACATATACATAATATACATATATACATATCAACACATATACAAACAAACAACAAACTTTCATACATGCAAACTGCAAAACGTCCATCTCTCTAAGGTCTTTAAATTTAGATGAGGGTAAGCAATGTCTAGCAGCGTCTTGTTGTTGGGCAAGCATGGGTGTTATTGTTTATAAGTCTGCCTATCTATACAAATATATGTAAGTGCGTTTATATCAAGTAACAATTTGTATCTGTGTTGTAATCAATTTGTTGCAAATTATCCTTTTTTTTTGCCTTTACAAAGTGTAAAATGATTTGCTAATGTTGTTGTTGTTGCTGTTGCTGATGCTATACTTCTTCTTGTTATTGAGAAAAAAAAAATTTACAATTATTAAGGATTATTAGGACGTTCTGTTGCTAACACATTGACAAGCATTTAAAAAAAAAAAAAACTGTTTCTTCAATTAAATGAAATTTAAATTAAACACAAAAAAAAAAAAACTTTCAAAAAATCGTTTAAAAAATATTTTATTTTTTTTTCTACTTTTTTAACTCTATAGGTAAAAATTTGGTTTCAAAATCGTCGCATGAAATGGCGGAACTCGAAAGAACGTGAACTCCTGGCCAGTGGTGGTTCGAGAGATCAAACTTTACCTAATAAAAATAATCCTAATCCCGACTTATCTGATGCGAAATGTGATCGTCCGATAACACCTTTATCGCCCGGTTCCGTTTCACCTAATCGCCAAAGTGTATCACCTAGTAATTCTGTGAATGCCAAAGAAGAGATTACCAATGGCCAACAACATCAACAGCATTCACCAGAGAATCAGTCATCATCCAACATCAATACTGTAAAACCGTTGTCATCGCCGAAAACACCCAGTTCACCACCTATTATGCATCATATACCACAACCGGTAACTAGTATTGGTCTACCGCCTTATAGCGCGCAAAATATGCAAATTTCATCACCACCACCGCCTCTACTAACAATGGCCAAGCTGCCCAATACAATGTCAACAAGTATCAATAACATTAACAATAATAATAACGATCAATCATCAGCAACATCATCACCGCCCAGTTGCAGTACGGCAGCAGTAACAGCTGCCTCGTCCAACGGTGCTGGTGGTGGTGGTAGTGGTGGTAATGTTAACATTGTAATGCCCATGACCAATGCTGAATTTCAAGCCAAAATCAATGCTGAAATGCATAAGCATTTAATGGCGGCCGATTTAAAATTTAAATTAGAATCTACACTTAACGAAGCAAAGCAAAGACGTCTCAGTATGTTAAGTATTAGCGCCGGTGATAATATAACTTTGCATTCCGCTGCATCGCTTTCCGGTAGTAATTTATTTATCAGTAATGCCATGCAGGAGGCTCTCAATCATCAACATCAGTTACAACAGCAACACTTGCATAATTCGATTCAGTCGTTATCGAATGGACCACCACCGCAACCACCGCCACCACCACCCGCAACTGCACCATCGCCTTCTTGTCATCAGTTTCCTCAATCAGCTCAAAATTATCATCATTTTCAGAATTCAGATTTTATGAAAATGTATTACGATGATTACGATGAATCCAATTCGGATAGTGATGAAGAGATCAGTGTAACGTGACCGCCTTAAATCGTACAGAACGATAGAAGAAGAAACGCAAACAAAATGAGAGAGAAATTACAAAAATTATACAATTGTACATAAAATATATTTAATTCTCCTTTAATTTATAATATATTTATTAATAATTTATTCATTTTTATACCCTTCACTGCAGACCGTCCAAAAGAAAATTAAAAATTAAAACTAAAAAATTAAGAAACTACAGATTTTTCAGAATAATTTAACTCAAATATGAGTTGTACTGTCTGTCCATTAAATTATCTGTCGAATTCTCAAAAGCATTAAACTTAAGCAAAAAGAAGAACATACTTTGAATCATCACTAGAAGCGACCAAACAAAATGCTAAAGAGAAAAAACTAAAACTTGCTTTATGGATCATTAATCCATATCAGAATTAATCCGTTTTTCCAAATTTATTACGATAACTCTTCTTAATGCTTTACCTTAAAATAAATCGGTTTTCATATAACCTTTGATTATAGGGGAAAATTTTCCTTTGAAGGTAACGGTGATGGGTATTGTGGTATTAAAGTTACGGCCCCCCAAGCCGAATTTGATCTTCTCATCCTTGGTTCTTTGTATAGTAAAGTATTCTATGTATTACAATAACAAAAAAAAAAAAATATGTCGTATTAATTTTAAATTTATGATAAAATCAAATTTCTTTCATTTTTTTCAAGTTTCAATTTAAAGAAAAATAAATAAAAATTAAAAAAAATGCTGATTATTACATTAAAGAGAAAATAAATTTGAACGCGGATAATAAATATACTTATAATTTACTCTCTTTTTTTATTTTTGCATTCGATCTTTGCACACAACATGAAAGGAAAATGAGAGATACGTTTATGGTTTGCGTCTTAACTAATAATGATTCACAATATTAAGTAAATTGGTTCACGTCTCTAAATCTCTAACTCCATATTGCGTTCTTTATCGAAATGAATTTCGTAGAAAATCTCAACATTGAGATTAAAGACATTTCATTGTAAAAAAATGCATACAAAGAGCAAGATTTTTCGATATATATAATGGGATAAACAACTTTATGTTCTCTAAGTTCTCTAAGTTCTCTCCTAATGGATTAAAACAAATAATGATACAAAGAATCAAACGTATTTCTATAATTATATGATTCTTAACCTACACATTTATGCGTGCATATCGTTAACTTAAACTAGTACGTGCATATGAACAAGAAGAAGAAAAATAGTTAAAGAAAAATATATAAACAAAATAAACACGTGTTCCTATCATGCATGTATAAATTTTTTGCAATTTGCAAAATTGACTCTCGTGTTTGCAGTGATTTTGCACAAATTTTCTTCTCTTTACAACGTCATAATAACATATCAAGTCTGTGCGATGGATGTGAGCAAAGGATAGAAAAACTTGAGATACAACAATTTCATTCTGTATCAATTTTTAACCCATTTTTTATGTATGAAACCTTTCCATACAAATATTCTTAAGAAAAATTATTCATTGTATACCCGGCCACAAAGTATAACTTTTCGTAATTTGTTATCAAAATTCACGCCAAATAACATAATTTCACAAATTAATTAATTCTATACTCATATTTTATTTGATTCCTCCTCGTAGAAGGTTCTCTTGGGAAATAAAACTTTACACATGGGAACCACAATTTTGTTTCTTTATAATGAAATTAAGTAAATGAATCATATTAGGGGAAACGGGGCGTGTCTAGCATTTAAGAGAACTTATCTTTTTAATATATATGTATCAAAATATTTTTAACATAACATCGAAAGAAAGAACTAGGGTTAGCATATAGCAATCACCCAATAAGTCGTTAGGAAAGTACAATTTTTTTTTTTTCTTAAAATTTCTAAAACTATTTGTTAAAGGAAAATTTGCATAACCAGCCACAAAGCTGGCGAAATACCTGGCTTAAGGGAAACGAGTGCTCTTGATGGCTATGCGGGGGAGTTGAGTTAAAACCACATGTGTAACTCAGTTCAACTTTGTTTTTCACATTCAGTTTTATTTGTGTTTGCATTTGTAAACTTAATTATAAAAACATAATTGTTTTTATTTTTAATTTTTTTTTATTTTTTTTATAATTGCAAATAGCGTTACAGTCGTGTTAGTTGTGACACAAATAAATAAAAATAAATCCAATAAATATAAACGTATATCTATGTGTACATATAATAAATGGATATAAATACTGAAAGAGCATAAAAATTGAAAAGAAAATTCTTCTTTTTTTAATTGTAACACAAAAATCATTCTCTGAATTAACTTAAAACTATAATACACTATAGCAATAACAAAAAAAAACAAAAACAAAAAAGAAATATTATAATAACAAGCCTACGTAAATCTATGGAAATCACAAAATGAAAAATTAAACACGAATTACAAAAAAACAACTACGAAGAATAATTTGTACATTAAAGGAGAGAAAAAAAGAGACTACAGACTACACACACACGTTATCAATTATTCATCATCTAAGCGTGCAGCATGGTTAATATGACAGCAGTTAGTCTCATTAGTGATGTCGGTGGTGGGAGATTTTAAAGGTATTGGTAGAGTAATGGTCGATATCGATATTTTCCCATTACCATTAATATCGTTCGATATATTTGGACTAAAAATTGTTTTCGAGGAGTCCAACTTAAGAATGCGACGTTTCTGTATAAAATTAATAACGCAAGAGATTGAAAGACCTAATACGAGTGTAAGTAAACAGCCCAACATGGAATACCACATGTAACTAAGACGAAAAATCGACCAAGAACTGAAAAAAAAAATAAAAAAAATAAAAAGAAAAGAAAAGAAAAATCGAAAAGCTTTTATATCAAGATTCATAGCTTTTCTGCGGTTATAGATTACAACTTACGTAAAGCCGGAAGAGGCCGAGTTTTCAATTGAATCCCCCAATCGGTCTGTTAAAGTGTCGGTAACATTAACGAGACAATCACAATTCTCGATTGATAAAGTCAAAGCGTTAGGATCTACGTTAGCGATCTGAGCTATAACACCAATGAAGATAACCACCAATAACGATATTATACCGCCATAAAAGGCTCCTTTAGTATTCGCTTGTTTGAAGGCAATTCCCAAAATGAAAAGACCCAACGTCACACCGCCAACCAAGCCATTTAGTGTTAAAGTGGCCTGTAGTACACCACCCAAGTGCTCAACAATGAACACCAAACCGAACGATAAAACACCATAACCTAAAGACATCCATTTGGCATAGAAAGCTCCTTTATCCGGTGAAATTTTTATATTCAAGCCATTCACTAGCAAATCTTCACAGGTAACAGCCGATAAAGAATTTAAGGCTGAAGCCACCGTACTGTTGAAGTAAAATGAAGAAAAAGAAAACAAAAAAGAGAATAAGAAAAATTGTATTCGCCTAAGGACAAATGTTCACCACTTAAGGTTGCTTCAGCCCTACGATGTTGTTGTGAACATGTTTCTCTAACTAAATACTAAATACTCACTACTTCAGAGCTAATGGCTCTTCATAAAATAATTGTTAAATATTTTTTGAAATTCTTACCCCAAACTAGCGGCAAATATACCCGCAACAAATATTCCTGCGACACTGTATATATGTTCATATGTATTAATTATGTAATACGGTAATAACTGATCGTTAGCTGTTATGCGTCCCGAAAGAAGAGGATCACAGTCGGCGTAGTGATTATATACCATCAGGCCAGTGTAGAAATTTAATAAAAATACAACCACTAATCCGAGTATAGCGAAACCCAACGCCACTTTAGCTAATTTTAAAGATTTTAAAGACATACACTTTTGTACTGACGCTTGATTCGTACAAAACAAAGAAGTCCAATAAAAAAAACCGCCAATAACAACCGACCAAACACTATGACGTGTTGTGGGATCCATATTAAAACTATTTAATAAAGAGAAAATTATAAAAATCATATTAAAAAATAATTCAAAACTGAAAACCATATCAGTGTACATACTTGAAAAATTCTATCCGCTTTCCATTAGATGCATTAGTAAAAATTTCATTAGGTGTACCACTATAGAAGCAACCTAAAGCTATAACCAGTACTAAAGAAATGGCTAAGACCGCGGCCTAAAAATATTAATACAAAAATATACATAAATTGGTTTTTTTTTTATTATTTTTTTTTTTATTCAATTTCTTTACAACATTTCTTACCTGAAACGTATCGGCTATTACTACCGCTTTCATGCCGCCTTGTGACGAATAAAAAATACAAACTAAGTAAATCAAGACTACAGCAATTTTAGTATCCAAACCGGTAGCTTTAGAAAGAGCTATAGCAGGTGCCAGGACAGCTACAGCCGTATAAAAACACATCTAAACACACACATGTAACTTTAAAAAATTAAATAAAATTGTCTCATAACCATTGACATGTCTGTGTGTACCTGTATAACATACAAGACTCCACCCATAATACGGATTTCCTTGCCAAAGCGTATACCCAAATACTCATAGCAGCTGGTAAGTTCCATTTTGAAATAAATCGGATAGAAGATCTTCATGGCAATAGGGATAACCGAAACCATAGGTATAACTAAAAATATATATATGTAGATAACATCTTAATTATGTTATGTAAACTTATGCTTACCTATCAATACAAACTGTGTGCCTTGAAAATACATTTCAGCCGGATTGCCTAACAATTCAATGGCGGTTATAAAACTTGTTGTCAAACTTAAAGTGACCGGGAAAATACTCATTTCGGAACCAAGTAAAAATTCATTTGATGAACTGCCGGATTGTTTGCAAAAACCATAAAAAACTCCAATACCTAAGGAGATCACTAACATTCCCAATAAAACCGCATAATCGACAAAAGAAAATGTTGCCTTATGTTTAGGTGAACTGCATAACTCAAGATCATTATCATTTTTACCAGGAGCGATATGAGATTTATCTCGATAGGATTTCAATAGCATTGAAGCCGCCTTATGGAATTCGGGATTCTCACGAGAAGAAAATTCCCCTCGCACTATTAAATATTCGGGATAATTGTGAATCAAGGACATAACTGTCGATGCGGGAGGATCAGTAGTTGTTTCATAAGTCTTTGGCACAATATTGGGCGACAAAGCCAAGCTATATGCACTGTGAGCCAAGGCACATAAAAACAATAACTTCAAAATGGTAGCCATTAAGTCCGACATAACGAAAATTTGTTGCTGTTTGCAAACGCTGTTCAAAAGCCTTGAGATGACAATAACTGAACAACCTTTCGTTCGAAAGGTCTTTGATCTGATTTTAATTATTTACTGATCTATTTATTTATCTACTAATATATGCAATCTTTTTTTTATAAATAATTTTCTTTTATGACTCAATTTATTTTTAGTTTTAAAATGTTCTTGATCTCCGAAATATCAATTTCTTGCTTTCATATGTATATTCAACAGCCTGCAAATACAATTAAAAAAAAATATGATTTAAAAAAATATATTTAAATTAAAATAAAAAAGTAAATTATAATCGGCTGTGAATGGATCTTTTACACCCATCATCTTTGTCTTAAAAAAAGAAGTCAAAACGAAATTTATACACAGCAGGTGGTAGGCGTCGACAATATTTTCTTTACTTAGACTGGAATCACTTGCGGAATCACTCATATGTGGAAAACGTTATCTTCGTAGCCCCCCTTTTTTTTGCTTTTGAAAACAAAGGTATTCTCAGTTTATATGGCACTGCTGTCCTAGACCAATTCGCCCTATTTTTATCGAAATTTAATTTAATCAATTATTTATTAATTAAATTTTCAATTAATTAACCAATTAACCAATAATTAATTAAATAATTAATTAATTGTTAATTAAATAATGCACTAATTACTGATTCATTAATTTAAATTTAGATAAAGCAATTGATGCATAAATAATTCATTAATTATAAATTAATTAATTATTGCGGAATAAAACACCGACAGATCCACGGACAGACATGCGTGCCTACATCGTTTTGGAATTTGATATATATATATTATAACGTCTCTGAAGTCACCTCGCAAAGTCTTGTCAACATTTTGACAAACTGAATAAACTTGCTTAAATGGTGGGTATGAAAAGTATGAGCTGCTTCGCTTTCTTTTTGTTTTAATATATTTAAAAGAAATTTCCTAATCATTCTAAAATTCTTTCTTTTATGTGGAAACTGAAATATTAATAAATCCTTTCATTTTCTATTAAATAAATTTGGAAAAATTATCTTTTTTTTTCAGTTGGACATAATACGATGATATGAGGGCAATAATACCTTTAAGCTGTTCTTTCTAAACAAAACCTTTTATGTTTAACAACTTCGCTTCATTACTTAATTAGTCCATTTTAATTAATTAATTAATAAATGTAATAAAATGTGTTTTAATATATGTATGGTACGGTTGGATGCGTGTACGGCTATTAACATAATATATAGGACATATATGTTATATAACAGACATGTTTATATATAATACTTATGTATCATACTTATGTATAATTAAATTACTAAAAATATTTCAAGTTCAACGGCGATCTGCGTCTTTCTTGATCAAAGTCAATATTCATCATAAATTAGTTAATTAACTTTTAAAGAAAAGATGATGATGATGATGATGATGGAATGAATGAATTGACAATTAGAAACATGTCGTTTCATAAGTACTAAATAATAGAAGACTGACCACTTTAAGCATAAGTAAAAACATTAATTTGAATTGAAAAATAGTAAATTAGAAAAAAAAAATGCTTCTAAAAATGTTTTTTAAAGCTCGTCTTTATGAAACGACTCATGGTAAGAAATCTTTTCACATACTTAAGGAGCAGAGAAAAAAAAGAGTTGAGTTAAGTTTGCTTGGATTTGTTTGTTTATAAAAAGCTAACAACAAATCTCTTTTAGTAACAATAATCATAATAATAATAATAATAATAATAACAACAACAACGTCACAATGGTATTAATAGTATAGGTAGTTTTAACTTTAACTGTTAAACTAACTGACAATGTTACGGAACAAGACTTAAGCGAATTTATCTGGTTTATGGCGGATACTGGCAGACATACTGGCGCATACCAGTTTCATTGCAAATAAGAGAAAACGGAAAGATACATAAAAAAAATAAACCAATACCCGCGCAAACAATATATCATCAGCAAATTAATGTAATAATATAAGAAATTGAACGCTCAAATATATTCATACGTACCTACATACATATTTTAATATATACGTGTCATGTACATTTAATTATTGAATATGTATATATATATATATACATATATATGATGAAATATCCAAACAGAGGAAAGCAAAGCAAATCAAAGCTAAGACTTCACTTACTTCCAAAACACAAAACGCTTCAAATTGTATAAAAAAAAGGCAATACTTCTAATCATATTTATTCGATTACAGTTATTTGTGCGTACACAACTCACAGCGAATAACAGTTGATTGGATAACGAACGAATTGTCGCCCTTTTGCTATCGCTTATCCTTTACTTGCATTCTTAGAGTGAATCACATATCACGAAACACTTCATTAAATATCTATTAAAGCATTAGGAATTTTTTTTTTTTTTTTTTTTTTTTTGATTTATAGTTATTTAGTTAATTACGCTACCTGTTCTGTTATCACTCTCTAGGTCTCTTGTATATAAATTGTTAATCATACAAAGGTTTATTTACCTTTAATTTATATAGTTATAATCATTAAAGTCAGATAAATTATTTCGACTGTTTGCAACGGCTACAAATATGTCTTAGAGATATGCAGGTAAATTTTTATACGCTTGATCAATAACTGTTAAAGTGATTCGCCTGTGTTTCATTGTATGAAATTTCTTGAATGAAAAATTTTTAATAAATAATTTAAATTTTGCTATAGAAAATACTGTTAGACAATTTCGTATCCAGATATGTTTATAATCTTAAGCAATCGTTAAGCAGGTTGAAAATATGAAACTAATCACAGCTCGTTACTAAAATCAGTGAAATAAAAGAGATAAAAAGATTTTTACCTGCTAGGTATGGTATCTAAGGTTCGTTTAAAGACACAATTATAATTATTTCCTATATATTCTTTGTAATGATTGTTTAACAATTAAAATGTATAAAATATTTTCTTAGTACTTTATATATGGTTTATATTTTTTTTATTTATTTAGTGTAGTAATAAGATTAAACATTTATAGCTGATTATTATTATTATTATTTAATACAACTTTTACAAAACAATAATTTCGTAAAACATTATATTATATTATATACAAATCCAGTAAATTTGATCGATTCATGCAGATTTTATTAAAGAGCAACGGCAACATTCCATGCGAGGCTAATTGCAAAATCAGAGACCAATTTATAGTTTATGCGGACACTTTATAACTCCCAGCAACAGCAATTTGTCCCGAAACAAAGAATCTTAAAGTTGAAGGGCTAAGAGGCAAAAGTGAACACACGTATTGCTCACAACAATACAATGTAATCCCATAAATTTACATATCTACATTTCAGTTGTTCAAAAAAAAAAATCAAACTTAATCTTTAAAGTGACTTTTTCAAATATCTCGAACAACGATTATTCATTTTAATATACTTGGCTCATAATAATTTTTATATAGCGCCTTAATGTATAATTTTGTAAATAATGTTTAAACAAAAATTCGAACCTCGAATTAAAATGTCGTGTGACTCAGAAATATTTCTGCTCGCACTTTATTATTATGCGAATGTATTTAACTAAACGGCTTTTCTGCTTACACTTTAATACTGATAGAAATCTAAGCAATGTTTTTGGTTGCTGCTAATCTTTTTTCAACATAATATAATTTATTTTACAACCAAATGAATTAGTGATAAATAAAACTCTGTGTTTGTGCGATCGATCAACAATTCATATGAAAGACTTAGGGAGAGGGAGCAAAACAGGTAAAACAATTAAGTTAATATAAATTAATAAAGCTCTTAATAAATTAAGAAGCATTTAGTTCAGTGTTACGTAGACTGTGATTCACTAAGAATAAAAGCATGTATATAATTCATTAAATAACCGTCATAAGCCATAAATTTCCTTTCCTCTTTTTTTTTTTTTGTCAACAGTGAACTATACCTACTTAGCAGTATCTCTTCCTATATCAATTTCTTTGCTTAACTTTTGAAGTTTGCATGTTTTGTTTTTCAAAATTATTTCTTCAGCTTCACATTTTAATTAAAAATTATATATAAAATACTTCAAATACTAAGATCTGTGGTTCATCAAAGAATTTCGTTCAAAACAAGTTGCTCTGTTTTTAATGAGAAACAAGAAATTGCTCTTATAAGCTGTGATCTAAGCTTTTTATAAATTTGATCAAGTACAGCTGCAAATATATTAAATTGTAAATATATAAAGAGATTTTTCTACTTTTTAAAATTTATTTATCAAAAATTTTTAATTTATTTATTTATTTATTTTTTTTTTTTTTTTGTAAAGAAATGGACCTGTAATTCTAAGTTAGTATTAATATATTGTCAATAAAGGCAATCCAAAAGAGGACACTTATGCAAACTTCACTTAAAACGACCTCTACTCTTGTCGACAATTGTCTTTTAAATATAATGTGAATGAATGGCTTGAAATTATTTATTTTACATTTGCATAGCAGAGAAGATAAGAAAGAAAAAAATAATATTCTTTTATTGAATTTATTTATTTAATCCATTATATTGTAATTGTTCGTATTTTTATTCTAATTAGAAATTTCATTCGAATATAACAGCATAACAATAACAATAGAAAATAAATAAATACTTAAATAAAATGTTATTATTTCCTTTTTCTTATCTTTTGCTATGTAAATGCAAAAGTATATAATTTCAAGCCGTTTACCTTACGTTTAAATGATAATCGAAAAGATCGAAGAGATACTTTCCATTGAAGTGGGCATCAAAGTCCTCTTTATAGCCTAAGCCTAACGAATTTCGCTTGTTTTTTATATTTTAATTGAATTACAACTTAATAAATTTATTTAATTATAGTATATATAATATAATAATATATATAATATATAATATACTTATTATTAATTCGAGCAAAAAACAATATCTGATCATTCGTTTGTCTGTTTCTTCTTTTACGAAAAGAGAGAGGGAGAAAAAACGCAGAGATATGAGAAATAATATCTAAACTCTTAGTTGATTTAAATGGATAAAAACTGAACAAAACTTTAAAAACAAGGAAAATCTGTGAAGTTATTTTTAGGAAGAGATCGCTAGAAAGGAACAGAGATTTTCTTCTTTTTTTCTTTTAATTTTCATCGCTCCAATACAGGTCGATCGATTGCCGTTGCTTATCATCCGATATGATTGAGAATATCTGCTTTATTCATTAAATATAAGGACACTTTGTAAATGATACAATATAAGTAATAACAACAAAAATGCAATAAATTAATTGAAAGCTAATTAGAAACATTTACTTGAATTCAGAATTGTCAGCTCATCTAAAATGAACGAAACTTTAGTAAATTTCAGATACACTCGAACTAATGAAATCAATAGAAGATATCGTATCTCGCTCTTTAACGACGAATATTATTAAGCAAACTTCTTAAACTATATGTATTAATCAATAATAATAAAAATTATGAAATTTCAATTATTCGTAATATTCGATATTGCTGCTTACATCTTAAGTAATTGAAAAAAATTTGGCAGAAATTGAAAAAAAAAAATAAAATAATATCAAAACCTTCTGTATGTCGTATCTCAAAGTTATCTTTTCTTATGTTTCGATAGAAGTATATATCTGTCAGAGTTGTACGTACTTTCAATGCAAACGGAACTTCATGTAGTTTCCCCCTATATATAAAAAAGAGGACTTCAAAATTCATTAATCATATTAAAAATAGATCAAGTTTGCACCGAATAAATATTGTGTGTATTTTTCATTCTGGAACTTAGGGTATTCCGGCTGAGTTAATTAAGGTAAATACGTTTAAAGGATTTTGAAAACAAAATGCCTTCAATAAGAAAAACTTTCAATATAAATCGAGTTTAAAGAAATTTTCCACTGGTTTGGAAACGCTTTGTCGGACAAACGAATTTAAATAATAAGTACTTTTTGAAATTATTCTGAAAGTTCCAAAAGGATAAAGGCGCTTTGATTGTGTTAGTTTCATTGTCAATAATGTTTCATTGCGGATCGCTATATCTAGATACACGCAAGCTTCAAAATCCTTCAGAATAGGTGTTACACCTATGCGCCCTTAAGATCGAAAAAGTTCCTATTTAAACCTAATGTTCGGCTTCCATGGCACACACAGTCGCCATAGTAAAATCTATAATAATCTCAAAATGAAAAAGAAGAAAAACGATAACTTCTACAACCATATACTGATCATGCTTTCGGTATAAACTATTACAAGAAACAAGTTAACATCTCGGATGTCAATCGTTTCGTTGAGACGTTTGTAATTAGCAAAGCATTGAACAACAGCCCTATAAACAATGGTTTGAGATGATAGTGATGGTGGGTACTTTAAGATTCGTCGTAAGACAAATATTTTTGTTTGTTACCTTTGATAATAAACTTACCGTCTTGAAAACACCGCTTTCTATGCCAACACTGCTTTTTGTGCATTAAAAATGTTCTAAACTGAATTTGTAAAATTAAGCCGCGATTATTACGGTATTTCATTAACGTGAATTTCTAGTCTTTTCTTTACTTTTTTTTTTAAATAGGTTTAGAATCAAATTTTATACGCAAGTATTTTATAAGAACATATAAATGTTGACCACAACAGGCGAATCTATTCAAAGACGAATCCTTACTATGCCATAGATGGCTTGGTGGTCTGCTCCCATACGAATCAACAGAAAGTAAACAGTTCTTTATTGCGGTTATCCTTTCGTTTTTTTTTTCTTTTTTTTTTCTTGCAAATATCGAAACTAATAATGTGTTTTGGAATATTTCGCCTTGATCGTTTTTTTTTTTTTTTTTTGTAATGTTTATCGGTTTAGTCGCGTTGACAAAGTACGAATGAATGCCTTCTTAAATTTTAAGACACTTCGTTTTTATTTGTATTTGAAATGAAAAGCGTTTAAAAGTTTGGTTCATAAATATCTCATGGATATCATCAACACATGTACACATGTGTGCGCGATCCCGCCAAAACCAAACATAGAATTCCAATCAGATACTGAGAGAACTCACACTATAAACACACAATTACCTCGTATGCGTTGCGTATGTATGCATTGCGTATGAGATGGTAGTGGTAATGGTAACTAAGCCAAGCGCTTGTTTACATTTCAAAGTGTTCTCCCCGCGTTACACAAATTCTCTTTTCTCTGCTGCTATTTTCACCCAGCAAACCGTAAGCGATGTAACGCGTATTTGAAAATATATTTCATTCAAACTTTTCTACACATTTCTATCCAAAAAATTATGACGTTGTAGTTTTATCGTACCATTTGTAACGTAAACGCGTTCCATTGAAAAATATCACAACCAGAAATCTATAGTAGAGTTAGAGAGTTAAGGGAGAAGAAGGATAAATCACCGAATCTGTAGATCACCTTTGGCGGGCATACTTTGCAGTATAGGAGATGAAATAAAGTCACCTGTCATCAGACACTCCAATGGTTAAGATAAATGCAATCACTTGAAGAAAATATAAAAGAATTTTTTACTTTTTTTTAAGGACTATGGATACATCAACGATAGTTTCTGCCGAAAATTCTTTTTTTTTTTTTTATATAGGCAAACATCCTTTAAGTTCCTTAATCGTTAGTCCAATTGAGCGAATTGAAAGATTCCTAAGCCTCAAAATTTGTATAAGAAGGCATTCATTATCCCAACATACCGAGAAAGTGTTCGAGGATTTAATTAAAATCATTTGTAGAGAGAAGTTAATTTGAACTACAGCCGAATGATAATTCGAAATGATTTCGTCAAAGGAAGCTCATTCTATTCTTAAAACTATTAACGCAGATCGTACAAATGCTTCATTAATCTCCTTTTAAGATTGACGGCCACATATAATACTGACAAACTCGAGATGTTATTTAATAATTTTAGAAAATATTTCTTTTTTTTATGTTATGTTATTAACTTAAGAACTGTTCTCGAAAACTGGAGCTGTTATAATTTTAAAAAAATGTTTATCTTTTTATGTTATGTTAACAGATGAAGTTTTCTTGAGAACTCAAGATGTTATTGAAATAATGTTCGAAAACATTTCTTTTTTTTATGTTATGTTTTTAATCTCTTAACACTCTATGCTTTCAGCTAATTTTCCTATTTCATTCTATTCGCTTAGGTTTAATTTTAACTAGTTTACTAATTAATCATTTTAATTGAAAAAAGTAAATCTTCCAATAGCTCACCGTCATCCGATTAGAGCTAATCTCTCAATTAAAGAGCATCTGTTTGAAAAAGAGAACAATCAACTTTCAACAAGTTTACTTAGGGCGAATCTTTAAGACCTACTGACTCGAACCAACACGTAAAAGTGTATGTTTTTCAATTGCAGATGTTCCTAAGAAATATTTCCGCGCGTAATGACTTTTGTAACTTAAAAGTGTAGGTTTTTGCACATTGTAGGCGTCCGTTCTCACACTAGAGTCGACAATTATTTGCTCAACGTTTTACAATAATATTTGTTATGGATTATTATAAATTTTTTTGCTAATTTTGGGCGTGGTCGCCAACAGATCGCACTTATTTTTACACTTAAGTTTTATACATTTTTGCTGCACAATATATGGTACGAACTTTAGCATAAACTGTAACTGTCTACATTGGGTGTGGGCATAGGCATGGGTATTTGAATTACAGCCATTTGTGAGATGTTGCAACTAAGTTTAACATTTCTACCTCAATTTTTACCACCGTGAGTATTCAAACAGCAGATTTCAGAACACCAAAAGTGGGGAAGAATGGAGAATTGAATTTATTCCGAATCTAAATTGATTTTGGATAAGTCCTTCATAAGTTTTCAGAAACGAAGCGAAAAATTTAGTTTATCCTCATGCTTTCATGTTGGATATATATATACATTAGATTTTAAATTAATTTCGTCCCTTATTATAGGTGAAAAAATCAAACTACCGACGTCCATAGTAAGACTCTAGTAAGACTATGGATATCGCAAAGGAATGCTAGTATGAGGTTTCATCGATGAATGCTCTCGTTTATTAGAAGACAAGAAAAATTTTATTTTTCTACTTTTCGATGGTAACTCACATATACGTACGTAACTTTTTAATAAATTGATTAAATAAATATATATATATATATAAAAGGAAGGGTAAACAAAATTCTTTCGACGATAAATAAAAATAAAACTCAATTTCCCATTACATCTAATGTAAAAACGTAATTTTCTTACGGTTTTTTTCTTTATTTTTGCCAAATGGTTGAATAAGAATTTGTTTTAATTAATTTTTAATACTTTTACTGTGTTGATCATCGCCCAATATATACGTACGTACGATTAAACTTTCTTTAATTGAAAATAATTATTTATTGTGAAATTATAGACATTTTATTAAGTTTACAGACAATTCATTCATACATTGTTTGTTTCTTCTTAATTGTAAATAGTTTTACTAGTCCTAACTGAAGTACATTGAATGCTAAATGTGTGAAAACAAAAAAAAAACAAAAAAATACAACAACCTTACAACCTTAAATACCTTACGTATGGTGTATATGAAATTCCTATACATACATACAAAATATTTACAATCTTAAAATAATCAAATAGTTCCTTATAAGCCAATGAACGGTTACAACAACAAATCGTTTTTTCAGAAAAAGAAAATTTTACTACTCAGTTTAATTACACGATACACGTACTATAGACTGTGTGAACGAACGATTGTTATAAATATAAGACAAACTTAATTTTTTAACTTTTCTTTATAATAATTTTAAACGATTTATTATAGTTTTATATTTTTGTTGTCTTTTTACTTTGCTTTTGTATGTGTGAATCAATATCAACATCAATTAATTGAAATTTATAGGCGAATACATGTATTTTAGAAAGTGATGGGTGTACATTCAAGTTCAAGTATAAAATTTCCAAAAAAGAAAAAAAAATGGAACGCCTTTGTAAATTAAAAAGTCATTTAAAGATAATAAACGAAACTCTGTTGTTGTTTTTTTTTCTTTTGTTTTTAGTAAAAATGAATTGAAAATAAAGATCTAATCAATAAAATAATGATGACAGTAATTATAAATAAATATATATAAAAAAAAAACAATTGAAGATGAGAAATTTTCTATAATCCCTACGGCACAATGTGGCGTATAAGCAAGCGAAAAACAAGGAATAATCTTACTTATCTACCATCAATTTGTACAAATTCTATAAAGAATCTTTTTAGTATGATCTATACCACACTTAAGGTAAGGTAAGCCAATGTAATCTATATGTTTTGCATGAGTTATATACACAATACCCAGCTTTTGTTATATACGATATCATTTTCTTAATTAATTTAGGCCATTTGCCCATCTACGTCTTCTCTGTTCATTTATTTGATATTCAATATTGAGATATTTGGATAAAATTTTGTATATCATTGGGCTTTGATCGAAAGATGAACACTATTAAGAACAGACTGATCGAATCATATTAAAAAAAAAAAATTTGCAATTTTCTAAATTTCTCGGCAAAAGTTGTCATAAAGTAATGATACTCCAGCAGACTAAATTGATTTGACAAATATGAATAAAATAAGGAAATTATTTGATCCATTCCATTCCATTAACTATTCCTTAAAAGAAAATTAAGCGCTTTATAAAGCAATCAAGTTTAAACTTCAATTTTGTGATAGAAATAGTTGAAGAATAAGATAAAAAATTAGACGTTATACTCCCTCTCCGATATAAAGGTTTTTTAATGAAAAGTATGCCTTTAGTATTTTATAAAGAATTTATATAAAAACAAATAAGAAAATTATATTCGTCCGTATCGAAAATTTTATAGTCATTGCATTTTTTTTTTTTTTTTTTTTTCCAAAAAAAGACGTACCAAATTTTTTTTTATTTTTATGGAATACCGCAGAAAACTGTATTGTTTTGTCTATAAGTAGGAAAACAGAGATATTTCCAGCTTATTTCATACTGTAGGCGTGTCCGTAAGCGATTTAGCCTATTTTCAATACCAACTTGCATGCAAGAACTTCCAATGCTGCGATTAAATTTGAAGCCGATATCTTTATTCTTGGGGCCAAGAGATGCACACACAGACGGACGGAGAGACAAATGTTGACCGAAACAATTTCTTAAATAGTTTGTTTACCTAAAATCGCTTCTACACTCTATTTGCATTAGCTTTAAATGAAACAATGAAGAGTAATAAAAATACAAAAATTCAAGAAAAATTTCATTAAACATTTTTCTAAATTATCCTTTAATCCAATCAATGAATCCAAATATTATTTTATTATTATTACAAAATTAATATACAGAGACAATCATAGCACGCACATGCGTTTATAGTTCAATTATTTCTCTACGTAGAAAAATATATTGTTGTTGTATCGACTGTTGTGTGTGTGTGTGTGTGTATGGCAGCAATTAAATTTCAAAATTTTCTCAGTTAGGTTTGACAAATACTCTGTAATATATTAAACACAGTTTCATCATTATGAAACTTAATTATTTAGTGTTATAACTTATTGCAGGAGTGTGTGTGTGTGTGTGTGTGTGTGTACTTTCAATATTTGTTCCGTAATAATTTTATTGGATTATATTTTAAGCTGGTTCTTGATCTGCCTATAACTGCCTAAAACTATTTAAAACTGCATTACACCAGTTCATCTCTTCATATTAATATAAATATAAACATAAATATAAATATTATTGCATACACATGTAAAACTTCAGAATCTGGGAATCATCTTAAGATTTATTTGCGACTATAGAAGATGAAACTAGTTTCGTTCTGTAAAACGTAATTTTGTAGAAATATTAAGTAAACATTTAAATAAAAAAAGAAAAAGAAAAAAAAATGAAATGAAATAAGAGCTAAGAGAAACAACAACAATTTCTCTATTACAATCACTTTACCGAAAAAGCGATGCCTGGCAAAGCATTTATTTCTTAGATATGCAAACTTAAAAATTGCTAAATATATAACAAATAATTCCCATTGTGGAGACATGATTTTATTTCAATTACATTCACACACATTGCAAGGAAAACTTCTTTTGTGCTTAATCCGAAAGATTAATAATTTAATGGATCAAATCGTGGAAAAAAAAACAACAAGTCGGGAAACTATATTTTTGCTCGGATGTATTTTGTATTTATTCACTTGTCGTGTAGCTAAGTTAATTTAATAGGAACTGAAAAACCTCTTCCGCTGTGGCTTTTATCTGAGTTAATTTCGATAGAACTACGAATTAAGATTTTATTATTCACTGAATAGCAGCACTATCGAAATTTGTAATCCGATCCGCCCATACATCCACGCATTTAAAATAAAATTCAACAGAATATCACAATAAGTTAAGCATTTATGGAGAGGTTTTTGTAAAAATCGATCGCTTCTATAATGCATCCAGATTCATAGACTGCCGCCGCAACGATTGTAGATAACACACTTTTTGGGTTCTTATGTAGCTTTTGTATCGTCATTTAAATATTGAATTAAGTTATATCTGTTTGGTATATAATCGCATTGTGATTATCCTTACGAATCCTGGATTGTGAAACCGAATCATCAATTGTAACTTAGTGTACAAAGATACAAATTTACAATTCTTTTTAACTTAATTAACTGATTTGTCTTAATCAAATCATACGCTAATCCGGTGAATTTCGAAGCAGGGTTCATCACAAAAATTTCTGACTTCTCGTGCACGGCAATAATGGAATTACTGGTAATATTTCAATTTACTTGGGTTGTATTACGATATTTTTTTTACTACGATTCAATTACTATTTAGCCACAACTGTAGCTGGCCTGTTAAGAAGCGCCTGTAGCAAGTCAATACAAGTGGATTCGAATCTTATTGTGGTAGAGTTTTTTCATATTCAATAAATGAAAAAACACCAACGAGCCGATATCCTAAGCTGATAGTGCCCTTTTCTCTTTAGTCTAAGAATTAATTTCATTGGTCTAGAGTATAAAAATATAATAATAATAATAATAACTACTATTTATTTTATTTACATTAACGCGTTCCAAACAGTTTTGATTTTTACAGAGTAATTGTTCTTCACTTTTGTTTAATTTGATCGAAAGTTATATACATTTCTGAAATTGATTTTTAAGAAGGAATATGGAAATTACGCTAAACCGACTTGGAAGCGAATGTTTCCTATTGCACATCAACACAAATTGTGATAGGACGAAAACTTACTTAATATATTGTAAACTATAAACTCATCAAACTAGTGGGAATAATTTTCAAATAGTTTGGATATAACTTCAATAGCTACGGTAAATATTTGCTTTAAACAGGAGATACAGACTTAATAAACAAATTATTTTCAAAAACAAAACTAATTTTCGTTTACATCTTTTGAAGTTAGGTCGTTACAATTCTTGTATTTTCTTCAGTCGGTATCATAATCTCTCCTCATAGTCTACAGTTTAATAAGTTTATTGCAATTTTTGTGCGGGCAATTATAGATAAAGACATGCAAGTCTAAGTTCTAAGTAAGCTCTGTTCAAGACCTATAAATTTTTAAAGTGTTCGCGTCATTAAGAAGCAAAAAACGTAAAAGCGAATGAATATTACATGGCGGCTGTACGTAAGAATATCTAAATTTCCTACTGTGGTTAAAAAGTGTGCATTTCTCTTGAAATAAATTGAAAAATTTTGAAACACTAATATTTAGTTTCAAAACATTGGCGCATTATAGGTTGGATTAAACATGCGGAAAATGCAAGAAGAGTCTCTGTCATGAGAAGAAAAACTCAGTAACTAAATTAAATTTCAAATCAATAAAATTTTAACCTTTAGACACTATAGCTCTCTCTCTCTCTCTCTGTAAACTTAAACTGTAGAACTCAAGAACAAAAATATATATAAAAAGAAATTAATTGTTCCTTATTTCGACTACTATGACTTTCTGCAAAATTCCAACATTGGATGTTCTTACTGGGAAAATTATTCAATTATTAACAAATAAATTCAATTTGACAAGAAACGTCATATTTTTCACCCTTTCTATGCTTGATATACGATTTTATGCGCAGACTCACTTTGCCACATCCTTCCTGGCAGCAAAGGAATAGCATCTAAACAAATAAATGATAGAATTCTTTTGTTTTTCTTTTTGGTTTTCAAAAAAGAAATAAAGAATTTTTATAAAACACGTTTAAAAAAACTCAAACAAACATTCAACTGAAATATGTTAAGAACTAATTGGAAGAAGTCTTTTAAAAACAACTATTAATATTTTCAGAAAAGTCGAAAATCTATACAAAAAAAAAAAACATGTTAAACGCATTTCGTCGCAAATTTCGTATAGCTTTTCAGCGTACCGTTGTGTTAGCTGCAATGGCAGCTGTTTTTGTGCTGGGATACTCGTACATCAATCTGGAGTTTTGCTATAAAATTATGTCCCAGAATAGTTTAACGTATATGGTAAGTGTAAAGAAGAGTGTAAAGAAACTGCAAATTAACCTTTAAGAAGAAGAAAATGTGAATCGTATCGTATCGTCTTATTCCCTTTTTTTTCTTTAAATTTAGTGTAAGAAATACAAAAACTTAGAATACAGTGGTTCATTGTGTGAGGAATTATGCACCAATGAAGATTCATTTAGAGATTTTAAATGTCCACAAAATGAAATGCGCACAACAGTGTTTACGGCCGAAAAAAATGGTGATGTTTATGCAATTAAGGTAAAACAGACAGACAACAGAGAGTATTTTAAATTAATTGCATCTAAATTGCATTTAATATTTTAATGCTTTAATTTTAATTTTATTTTAGCTCTCAAGGCATATTAAAGATGATCTCAGCTGGACGAATAGTCTTGGCAATCAAGTTTATCCGAAAATTGAAAATTTTCATCGTATTGTTAAAATGCATATAACTTTAAATTATAATGTTACTCTAGACGATAATATGGTACACAAGCATTTAACACACATTAACATTTAATTCATTCAGAATATAATCAAACATGTCGGATTTTTTTTTTCTACAGATACGAGCTTTAGTTAATCAGGAAATTGATAAAAATAATCCGCAACAAATGTTCAATTTCTGGCGACTATTTAAAGACAATAATTATATGATGAGCAAATTGTTTGATGAGGAAAATCTATTTCCAACTATATTGGGTTCCTGCGGTCCCTATTATGCCACCGAAAATTTAAACATCTTAAAAACTGATCAAAGTTTATTGCAATATTTGTGCGTAGAGGAAAAATCGAAACGGAAAATAATTTAAAAATTATTGGGGTTTTTCTTTTTTCTTTCCAGATCGTTTGATTGGCATAAACGTTTAAAATTCGCTTTAAGCATCATGGAGTACATATTTCGTTTGGATGAGATTAAGCCAGAACCATTGAAAATGTGTAAAATGAAATTAAATTTATTCGGTTTAACTAGCGATAAACGGTAAAAACAGTTCATAACATTCATTAGTATTTTATGTACAATATTTTTTTTGCAAATTAAAGGGAAGATGCATTCACTTGATAGATATAAGATATACTATCGTCTTATGTGATATTTGTTCTAAATGCTGTTTTCGCAAAATTTGATGCTAGATTTTAGATAAATTAAAATTGATATTTTTATATAACAATGGGGGGAGAGATTATAGAGAGACGAACCCTTGGTTTCATTTCGATAAATTTTGAACTTAATCTGACAAGGGTAACAATAAAAAAACTCGACATCATGTTTTGACCTTACGAGCGTTCTATGAAATGAAAGATAGACAAACTTGATATACGTGAATGAGTTCCCATTATTCACCCTAATTAAGAGTATAGCGTATATTTTGCGAACGCGCGCGCATAAGAATATTTTAATACCACGGGAAAATTTGATAAAAGTATTCACGTTGATGTGGGTCTTTGAAAAAAATATTCATTCAATCAACCCATCCAATTCTGAATCGATCTAAATAAACCTGCACGATCTTTCATTGTATAGGATCGCGTTAGAGTCCATAAATTAGCACTGCAAGGTAAATCTACAGCTCACTATACAGCATTTTTTGTTTGCATTGAATATTTCACCGATATGATGAGCATAAGTTAGCTGATTTAGAATCTACGCTGATCAAAACTATTTACACTTTATAAGGTATTTTTGAATATTACAAAATAAAAACATCGTTTTACTATGCTCTAACCTTTTGATGATGGATAAAAACTTTTTAGTTTTCTTTCAGTAATTATCTTACCAATGTCTCATTATTTATATTAAATTAATAAAATATATGTTTTATTTAGTTTTAAACAAATATTATATAGACCTAGGGAGTAAATATTTAAATTTCAACTTCTCTTCTAATTTTCTTTCAACAGCATTAAATATCAATCAGCTGAATACGTGCAAGTTGAAAGCCAATTGGATCGCCATTTATCCAACGGTCAAAACTGCGAGGAGGACGGCGATTGTAATTGGCATTCATGCATGGGTTTATGTGATCATAAAAAGTCACAATGTACTGGTATTCAACAGAACAATAATATGCAAATCTTCTGCGATCATATACTAAAAGGCGGTGGGCTTTTTCCAGGTCTTTTGGCTTCAGCTAAGACACCTAAAACATTAATGAAACTTGTTAAAAATTGTATAGACCCATCGAAATCGCCTAATTATCATTTGCCCGAAAGACCCAACGCAGCAAATACAGAATTGGCATTACGTTTATATAACGAAATGAAACGTCTGCAGAAAACGTCCAGTACTAGAGACAAAACTTGAACTAGTCCAAACAGAGAGAGAGAGAGAGAGAGCGTGTATAAATTGGAAAAATTTTATTGATCACTTGAGCATTCTTTAGAAAAAAAAAAAAAAAAAAAAATGAAACTTTAAAAATATCAAATAAAATAATCTACTTTGAAAATAAAACTTTGAAAAACCAGAATACAAATTTAAAGAATAAAATAATTTTAAACATGAAACTTACACCTCTAATGGAAATATGTATATATCGTACGCATTTAGATATTTGAAAAATAATAAACAAAAAATATTTTTTTTCGAAGAATTGAACAAAACAAAAACATTTTCATGCAGAAGTTATCTAATTTCCCCATAAATATCGCATCATTTATATTATTATTAAATAATTCTTTACAAGCGTTATAATCGTAAATCTAACCTATCTTATTTAAACCAGTCTTTGAGCGGCGACTGCAAATGCTCAGAGTTTACTTTTCTGATTTTCTCGATTCGGTATTGTAATTTAAATAAACCAACAGAACCAGCTGAAGCAATGCACAAACTGACTGAGATTCGAAACTAGTCTCGGACTAAGTTGCTGTGTTGTTGCTACAGCATCCGATGCGTACAATTTTCCTCAAAAGAAAAACTTCCCTCAATCTTTTGTGCATTAAATACTTTTCTATAAAACTTTCTTATTAGATACTAATTTTGTCGCGCTCTTTTTATTATAAAAATTACTGTTTTGATATTCAGTTAAAAAAATTCTGTAGCAGACTTTACACAGACAATACTATAAATAATTTTATGAAAGGGATTCCTACTAAAAAGCGATTCTGGCACGGTAAAGGGCGGATACATTTGCAATCTAAGTAAATTCATACTTTTTAAGAACATTAGAGAAAAAAAAAAAATTTTTAAAAATACACTCGATCGATCGATAGGAAAGCTGCGATCTTCGTATATTTAACTGAGGTGATGGATACCTGCTATTCAATCAAGGGCACATCTACGAAATTACGAATAGAAGTTTTATTGAATACCATTCTACCGACAGTTAAACCGGTAAGTTCGTTTTCTTCTTCTTCTTCTTCGCAGGGAAAGATTTCACGATTTTACTTTTTTCTTATGTTTTTATTTTTTAATGTTTTTTCTTTTACTTTTTTCGTTTTTTTTTTTCTTGTTTTTTCTTTCTTTTTAATATTATTTTGAATTGCAACAATCTTTTATTATGAACTTATGGATTATTGTGTTAATTTAATGGTTGCTTGTGGTTTTTTTCGTTTTTTTTTCCAATTACGTTATTATCCATTCTTTTTTTCTTCTCCTTTTTTGTATATTACGCTTTGACAAATAATATAATGATCAAGTATTTCTACATCAATTTTTTTTTAAGTTGATTATACTACAATTAAAAAAAAATTTTGTATGATCAATAAATAAATAAAGAAAAAAAAAATACATTAATTAATAAAATATATATAAATGTAAGTGTACTGTAAAACTTAAGGATACATAAACTGAAAATAGACACAAAAATTCAACCAAGAATTATTTTTAATGGTTTAAATAAACTTTTATGACTTTTTCCCTTTTTTTTTAGAATAATTTACGCTTATGAAATGTAATTTTTTATTTTTGCTTTTTTTCGCTTTCAATTATAGAAAAATGACTTTCTTTTGTAAACACTTATACGTGTTTACGTGTATATTATGTGTATATGCGTGTGTATGTGTATATCAAGGATTTGAAGTAATTCAACTTAAATTATTTTTCTTTTTAAAAATATTTAACACTAAGTGCTAGAGACAGACAATTGTTGTTTAAGTTGTTGTTGTCGTATTTGTTATTGTGTTTCTCTTTCTATTTTTATTTTGTTAAGTAGGCTTTATTTGCTCAATTGTTTAGCTTGTATTGCTGTTTTCTTATTTTTATTTTTCTCTTTTTTTTTTAATATTTATTTTTTACCTTTGTTTTTATTAAAAATTATATACGTAAAAATAGCGGTAGAAAAATCTATGTAGACGTTTACAAAAAAAGTGCAAATTTGTTTTTGTTTTTTGTTTTTTATGTGTTTTCTTGTTTTTTCTCAAATCATAAATTTCTTTTAATTTCCTTACAATTGTTTAAAAAAAAAAAAAAAAAAAAAAAAAAAAGTTTATATAAAAATTTTGACATAAACGCTTTAGAGTTAAAAACAATACTTTCAATAGCTCCCGACATTGTTCAACAGAATTAAACAAAAAAACCTGAACAATAAGGTGTTTATAGGGGACCTAATCAATCAAAAGCGGTAAAAATTAAAAAAAGAAAAAAGAAGATCTGTCAATGTGTCAATGAAAAACGATAAGAAAAAAAAAATAGAAACAATAGGAAAATGTTTGAAAATCTAGTTTTCGGGATTGTTTTTAAGTAATTTTGCGAATTGTATGTAAATTTTATGCCGTGGTTGGGGCAGCCGTTGTTGGTGAATTTGTATTCGCATTGACATTTGAATTGTTCTTAGAGTGCCGCAGTTGCATTAGGTAATGTCGTTGTGTAGGTTTATGCAGGGCTAACTGTGTCAAGGCATCATCAATTGAAAACCATTGCCGTTTACGACCAATGCTCCGCGAATCTTCCCACTCTTCCAGTTCTTTAGTAACCGTCATAACAAAGACCTCAGTGCGATGCATGTGATCACGATTCTAATAATAAAAACAACATTAGAAACTAATATAACCCATTCAAGGTGTTATGTTATAGTAAAATTAAACCAACCAACCTCAAATACACCCAGACACCTGCCCAATTTACCTACCACACCGGCTTCTTCTAGAACCTCTCTTACCGCTGTTACCGAAGGTTCTTCTTCGGGTTCTACTCCGCCACCTGGCACTATCCACAATTCGGGACGTCTTGAGGAGGTTACTAAAAGAACCTAAAATTAAACATGTATATGAGATTTGAAAAAAAAAAAAAGAAAAAATTCAGAGATTTAAAACGAACACCATCTAAATATCTACTACCTATGAGCATGCTTTTTGATATGACCGAGATATAATTTATAAATTTCTACTTGCTTATAAACATCCTTATATATTTAATAACGTTCGTTAATAGTAATTGCAATTGTAGCAACAAGTGAACCATTTTGAAGAATGCCGCATTGTCTCATACAATACATAAGGTCCCATCGCCAATAAGAATCAAAAGTAAGAATGAGGAGAAAGTCAGGTTATTCACGTGAATGTTATTGATGAGCCGAATTTATTTCTTACACGCCCTTCTTAGAAACTGGATGATTTATATTTATATCATATTTACATCATGTTACCAGGGACTCACCACATGTCTTGGTTGGAGGGGACATTTGTAAAGAAAAAGCTCGTAGTTTTTATAACATGCAATATGTCAATTTATAAATTTTTTCGAAAGAACCAAAAAAAAAAATGACTAAGCAAGAATCATGTGGTTTTTATAGTCTCAAAACTTCCCTCTTATATCTTGTACTACAGTGTGAAGTCAGAGTGTGTAACGTCTGACGAATACAGGGGGGAAAAAAGCTCAAAACCAAATTTGCAGAATTTTCCAGTTAAAAATTAATTTTCTTCGTGTTCGGAGTTTCTAAATATTTCATATCCACCACCGAGAGGTAGAGATATACTAGATTTGTTGTTCACTTCTATTCTGAAAGGCTCATGCAAAATTTGCATGAAATGGAATTTTAATTACTACCTCATTCTCCTCCGTATTGTCAATCGATATCTGATCCTCAATATATTTATATATATATATATATATATATATATATATTCTGAATCAGCATTATATTCTGATTCGACTCAGAATTATGTTTTGGAACATTCACGACCGCAAAGCTTTGATATAGAAAACTGAAACTTAAAATATACGTTATAAAATATCGGTCAACTGACACGTTACCAATTAATAAAGTATTTTTTAAAAATTTATATATTCGCTCGAGGTAGCGGGTATCCGAAATCCATTTTAAAAAAAATTTAACTTTTTCATCAAAAAGAGCTAATATCAAAATTAATTTTATACGACTCGTCAGAGACAAGGACATATGTTACTAATAATCGATAGTGAGATAGAAACTGAGACTGAGAGGAACCAATAAAACACGTTTAGTCAACAATTCACTATGAGTTGTAACGAACTTAAGATAATTTTAGTTATAGTAAAAGGAAAAGAAAATAGTAATAAAAATAAAGAAAAAAAACAAAAAAATAACGCACGAATTACATTAATAAGTAAGCGCGATCCAATCTTCCAATCTACCAATCTCGATACGTTATAAAAATAATATTAAAAATTTTTTTTCAAATAACTAAATAAAATACTTTTTACTGTCACTGTCAGAGTACTAATAACTCGCGACCTAAACTATTTGTAAAGTACAGTATTATAGATCAATAACTAATACGATGTGTGTGTGCTTATACAGACTACACAGACACCCTAAAGATAATAATCTATGAAGAATATGATACATTTTCATCACTGTATCTGTATCACTGTATCTTCTGATTTGACACAAATTGTTTTTGTCTGGAAATTCTTTTGATCGATAAGCCGATCGTATATAACTCTAAATGCATCAATTCAAAGAATGCATACCAATGTATTAATAAATTTCTTCAAAGCAAATTACTTAGACCTCTTCCATTGATAAGGGTATAGACATAAGGTATATAACATTTTTTACCTCAGCTTCAGCATCGGAACGCACACAAATGCAAGCAGCCCGTCTACGAAAACCATCTTTATCATAGATGCGTATTGAATTGGGTTTCTCCTTAACCATCTAAAATGAGAAAAAGAAATTTTCTTTTATACAACAACAAGAATAAATTCGATATAATTTTGTTAATTCCTAAATAAAAATAAAAAGGCAGATTATAAATGCATATATATATATATATATATATATATATATAGTCATATCAATCATCATTAAACCTCAGTAGTAGTGGCTAGACGAAGACACTGAGTTTTAAAAGCCTAACTACTTTCCGTATACGTAAACATAGTAGTTCGCTGAATAAATTAGATCCTAACAAACTTTTCTTTCTCATACCAAAAAAAAAAAAAAAAAATAGTGTTTTGCATTTCGCAAAGGGAGCGTAATTATCTTAATTCGATATGATTTCCCATGTTTCAGTTCGAAAAGACGGTGAAGGAATACGATCACTTTGTAGATGAGAACGATTTGCAAAATACAAGATTCTATTACTGAGCTATCGCCGTTATAGAAAAGCTATAGTAAACGGATAGAAGGACAACTGTCGGTAAAACTGAGTCATTAAAATAATGAATGAAACGATAACATTTTGTCACATCATGCATTTTAGGTTTCAAGAACAGCAAGCTTTATATCAGAATTAGACTGAATTCTGATGAATATAACCGTAAGAAACGTTACAATAATACTAAGTCGAATATACATACACTCCCAATAATGTATTTAAAAAATTTTTTGACAAAACCGATAGAAAGTTTCACTTTTCAATAGTAGTCAGTCAAGTGAATCATTCCATTTCTTTGCGCGCGCACTTTATTCGTCATGCAACACTTCTTCCGATACATTCAGAAAATAGAGGATTCGATTTAGCAGCAAGTCACCGTAAAGAGAGAGAGAGAGAGAGAGAGATAGTTTGCATGTTAAAGTGAAATTCAAACGTTGGATTATTAAACTTTGACGGTCTTGAAATGCATGCAAAATTCGTATATATATATATATGACTGACTGGCTGGGTATGATTCGATGGCTTATAGCCTTCATTAAAAAGATATTATTTCTGATCACAGCTCACATTAAAAATGTTATTTGTGGTTTTTATTTTATTATTAAGTTTTTGAAAATCCTTAATTTAACTTTTATTATAACGCAATCAACTTGAAATAAAATTACTTACATTTATTGCATGTTAAGTCATATTAAAAAAGAAATTTTGCACGAAAAAATGAGATGAAACACAAATTTAATTTTGATAAAAACGTAATGATACGCACCCACACGTAAACTTATAGAAAAGTCCATAAAATGTTATAAAAATAAAGTTGTTTTCAAATGAAAACTAAATCATGACAATTTTAGCTTTATAAAGCTTCTTATCTGATCATACGAAGTGCTAAATTCTTATCTCGCCTATATGTACATATGTTAACCATATGTATATATATTTATATAATGTGTGTGTGTGTGTGTGTGTGTGTGTGTGTGTGTGTGTAAAACACACTTGTGCAATTATTATATTTTAATACATTGTGTATAAATAAGTGTTTGCAAGCACATCCACATGCTTTAGTTAAAGTTTTATGTGTTAATTACTTTTAATGACACTGACGATCACATTTTTTTTTTATTTCAGAACCAGAAACTGAAGGGAAAATATTGTTTTAGAAATCGGAGCAAAAAAATGAGATTTTGTCATTCTTTGCGGTTATTGTTTGGCGTCATTTGAACGCATTGCAAATTGTAAAGTGATCTACAGTTGATTTTATTTATTTTGATTTCTTCATACCTTACCACTACTTCTTGGAGCGTATGTCCAATTCTCTGCATGATATTTTTTGATAAATCCAAAATTTTTTAACTATATAATGCATAGTGTTCACATTATTTCGTCTATCTACTGTGTGTAGCCTATCTACGAACCTACGATGCCGTAAGTCCAAAAACCATGTGAAAATGTCACTTTTACAGAATGTGAACTAACAGATCGGCAGATCTCTATTATTATTTACGAAAGCACTTGCTGTGAAGCTTAATCCCACGATGTACTTAAACACTGGAGTCTATTTTCAGCAAACGATAGTCTGTGTCTTTCGGGCTTTAGAGTAATCCCTATCGACTGCCGCAATTTCCAAGGTACTAGAGCAAACACTCACTGGGCATAGTCCAAAGTTTGCCTCTAGTCAGATTGTTATTAATCCAACTCAATTCCAACAACCAACTCGATACTACTCGAAGGACCACATCAGCGTTTAGGCAGCAAGTCATTCTTTAAATTTATTGACGTAGCCAATATAGTACAAAGAGCTTTCTCATTTGGTCACCTGATCACTGAGGGTTTAATTATTCATTTTAGATTTTCTATATTACACGAAAGCGAAATCGTATGCAAAGTTACGATAATATCGTTACAAACAAAAGACTCGAACAAGTAGCTGAGTTGTTAAGAAGTTCTACTAGCAAATCAGTATACGTGAGTTCAAATCCCATTGCGGTAGAGTTGGTAAATGTACCAGCAAAGGCCTAAGTTACTCGAAGCCTTTAATCGTATGCTGTAAATTCATTTACATATATATGAAATAAATAAATAGGCATTTAGAGAGAGAGAGGACTGGATCACTTCGTAATATTCGAATATAAGAAGATTCTTTATCTTTCTTCATGCCTATCGTGTGTTGTGTTCTGTACTTTAAATTTAACAATACTGTAATTGTAATGAAAATCTGTTTTTTACTTTACTCTTAACATATTTTTTTTTATCCATAATCTGAGAATTTCGCATCATTTACAAACTGTTAAATAAGTTATTAAGTAACTGCTTTAGATCTTCAAATTGAGCTGACGAGAAGTTCGGTGTAGAATTCGATTAAAACTTTCTTATTACGCACTGTAACATATCAAAATACAGTTAGGAAAGCACGTGAGCACATTTCTGCATTATCTCAGTAAATAGTGCTCACCAAACGGTGCTTTCTCAAACTACAGTTTATAGCAATCTCGGGTTGGTACTTTCTAAGAAATGAAATAACTTCAGGATATAAATAATATCAGAAGGATGTAATAATTTGTTTCTTCAGGAGACAAACAAAAATTCTGAATCGCAATTAGAAATTAATAGAGCACATCACACATATCAGGATAGAAGTGTGACTTTCCCTTCAGAAGTTTTGCTTTGAGAATGCTCCACTTTAAGGACTTTCGCTTTCCTTTTTAAGACTTACGGTCAAGCTTTTGAATTTCGCAAGATTTTGAATTTCAGTTCAATTGTGTTCGTTCCTGTTTGGTTGGCTTTTCGTCTGAAACATGCGGTGTATATTCTTAGTTGACTTTCATCACCGGTTGGATGCACTCTCTTGATGACTCTCTAAAATATGTTGCTTATTAAAAATTCATCTTGAGGCACGAATATCGCTCTTTTACTTCTTTAAATTGTGTTTAGGAACCGCTTTTGAAAAAATAATAAATTTAAAATTTCATAAATTCCGCAAGAACCTGGAATTTCATTTTGGAACAACTGATCAAAGGCATTTGACGTTTTAGTATTTGCGTATATTTGTTTATATGAATGTTTCTTTTTTTTTTTCATTTAGAATATTATTAATGAGTTGTTATAATTCGTTCGCAAAGCAGTCATGTTTTGAATTCAATTTTCATATAATTATCACGTGACTATTTAAATTACTTATTTGTTTATTTGCTTACTATTTTTTTTATTTTTATTATTTTCTTTTTCTCTTTTAATGTTTACTAAAATGATATGAATGAAATACATTTGTTTTGCTTTTATTCTTGGCATGAATGCAAGCCACGGTATTTTTACAACCTCACCTAACAACTTTTGATGACGTTTAAGATGAATGAATGACGTATTAGCTCGTCCCTTTACATACAGCGGCCGATTGGAAGGCTTTCAAATCTCTCCAAATCATAATACGATTCTAATTCTCAATCTTTATCATCATAGTCTTATTATTTGCGACCACTCATTAATGATACGAGACATCGGAAAATTAAGCAAAAACAAAAACAAAAAACAAAACAAAAAAAGTAAAACACATGTTTTCATTATTAACTTACTATCTGCAATACCTATATTATTGAAGGCCTGGTCTTAGAATAACAATAATAATAGCAATAAGTTATTAAAAACAAAACTTAATTTATCTCATAGGTTTGGTTGGTTGGTTGTTTAGAATTCACTTCGGGCCGAATACAGATTATGTAATATTTATACATGTTTCTTCTATTCCCTTGTCCTTCTACTAAAAATAGTTCAGTCTTTATTCATTTTTTATTTTCTTCCTTTTTTTTTTTATTTGCTTCATTTTCACAAACAAACTACAAACAACCTAAACGTGATTAAGTCTGAGCCGAGTGTATAAAAAAGTCGCTCATTATCGAAAAATCCTCATTTATTTATTGCTATTGCTTTCTCTATTTCTATTTCCATTTTTTCTTCCTTTTGTTTTTTGCCATTGGTCTGCCGTGCTGCAGTAGAGAAATGAAAGAACATACACGACAAGAAATATGTGCAGCGTTCACAGTTTATGATAAAAAAAAATCTGTGTTTCATTAGTTGTTTTTGTTTTGAATAAAATTGAATACTTTTGTCCACACTGTACTCTGTGTAAAAGTATTCCTCTTTATTTTAACTTTCATTTAATAACACTTGTTAACCTAACCACTGGAGATGTGCTAAGTAATCTGCGTCGATGACCTCATAAAAAAGCTGTACTACATATTATTACATATATCAGTGTAAAGTGCGTAATTAATATATAATGATTTTTGTCTGCTTGCCTGTCCGTCAATTCAAATCACAATGACAATGTAAACTTTGATCTAGAGAATCAAGTTTTATTTCAAAATATTTCCTCACACTCGTTTTTTTTTTTTCATCACAATCGTTGAGCTAAGTGTGAAAGTGTGATGAACGAATCCTCCTGTAATTATTATGAATCGTTAATTTTTCCTATTTTATTAAAGTTGTAAAGTTTTTAGTTTAGAGCTACATGTTGGTTCTTAAATTTTTCCCTTACAAGGCCAAACTTGGGAATCGGTAAAATTGAAACAAAATTAAAAAAAAAAAAACTATACAAATAAGACCGAATAGGTAAAAATTGATTTTGTATACGATACATATAATGTGTGTTATGAATGTGTATACGAATATTAAAACATACTAAGAACACATTAAAGTCTGCGTAACTAATTCGAAAATCCGTTGTATCACAAAAAGGGTTTACCTACAATTACCAAAGTCCGCATATGAGTACAGCGCAGGATATATAATATATCCGTCAATAATTACCGTGACAAAGTAAGAAAATATATATTTTTTTAAATTCTACTTGAATCATCCACGTGCCCTCTCTTCAATTGTGATACAATTAATCGAACGCTTCTCTAACATTTCGAAGGTTTTTTGTTTCATAAAAAAATTTATCAAAATAGTTTCCAAATTTGTTTCCTTGGACCATGAGTTTGAAATTTGGAAATAGATAATAAACTCTTAAAGAGACAGCTATGGAGAATATGCTACGAGTGAGAACAATTCAAACTTCAATTCATACATTTTTGCTATGCTAGAAGAAATCAAATTTGCATCACTGTGTGGCTTGGGTCGATTGAATGAGACAGGGTTTTATCTTGCTTTCAATTGAGAAGGTATTAAAAGATTCGACTTGAGCTGAAAAAGTAAAAGTATAAAAAAGTAAAAGCTAAGATGACATTTGTTATAATACGTATATATAAATACGTACATACATATATCTATAGTTTTTTTCATGAAAATTTCATCTTATGTAACAATTTGATTAAATTTAGTACAATTTATGAAAATTTTCCGTACAAAGATTGTTTCAACCATCTTTATATAACAGAACCCGCAATCATATTTCATTTTCAACACCGTAGTAAACTACGGCTTAACCTCTAGATATATATACACGCACACTTGCACACATGCATAAGATAGTAAATACAAAACAGAAATGTTCTGGTGTGAGAGAGAAATTTTATGTTAAATTGTTACCCTTACGACCGCCTAAATATTTTTCAGATACCCTACGAGTACGTTTCCAGCAGGTTGGAATAATTAATACTTCCTCTTCGCTTTCGAATACACATACACAACATATTTAGCAACAAATAAACCAAAGTAATAAAAGAGAGCAGTAGTATTCTCCTTGATGCATTAAATCTGATAATAACCGGTATATGGCCAACAATGAAAGTAGTTTAAAAAATGAACTTATTAGCTGAAAAAATTAATTGCACCTGAAATTACGTTGCCTGGCTTTGTGTTACATTTTATTTTTCGATCAAAGCAAATTTTTTTTAAGCCAAAAGATATAACCATCACAAATGGCCTCTAAGAAAAGTTTCTTTAAAGGAAATCCTTTTCAACGATCGACTTATTTTAGTTTGTCAGAAAGCGTTGTTGTGCCCTTAACTAACCCCAGTTCTTTAGTCGATCTATTCATATCATTGTTTCTCTTTATTGTACGCAAGGATTAAAAAAATTTGAATTAGGCCCGATTAGTTCTAGATTCGTAGTTTTAGTTTAATATATTCATTGCTACTTACGTTTGTTGTTGTTGTTGTTGTTTGTAACAGAAAAGAAGCAACTTTCAAAAGTAAGTATAGTTACGACTTAGTTAAAATAAATACAATGTAAAATCTTTGACTTTAATTTAACTTACCTTCTACTATGTTTTCAAATCCAAAAATATAAGTAAAGCGGAATATATACAAAATCGTGAAACACTGCAACTGCTTGCTTCTGGAAAATCGAGGAGCTATGGATATGAGTTACTCTTAGACGCGAGTAGATAATTGCACGCAAAACGTTTATACAGAAATTGCTTGCTTGACACACACACAGACACACCTTCGTAGCATAAACCATAAAATAATTAGCGATCGCGTTGAATTGGATGAAAGGAGAAAATTTAATCCAAAAAAAAAAAAACAAACAAAAAAAACAATAATAATAAACAAACAAACAAACAAATCAACAAAATTAAGAGAAACAAAAGTTTTGTTGTTGCTGTTTGATTGAAAATTAACTTTGAAAGTCAAGCATTTTTGTGTTGGTGGTTGTTGTTGCTGCTGCTGCTTGGTGGGGGTGGCTATTTCTATTTATTAGATTTGATGTATAACTAAATGACTGTGCAAGCTGTGTTGGCAGCGAATGAAGTGAATCCACAGTATCCACAGTGCCAAACGTTTAAATTTGATTTAAGAGTTTGCCTTGATATCAGTTGCAGCAATTAAAAATCAGACGGCCAGTTTTGTGTAGCCAGTCTATTGAATAATTGCTGATACTGTGCTGAGGAAACGGGGGCTTGGCGTTTTTGTTGATTAAACAGCTGCTTTCAAGTTTTCACTGCAGACATTTTTTACTTATATTTTATTTAATCATGAAAAGAATTTGACGGCAAAGATGCTTCGCGGATTATGATGCTTTTTCTGAAGATCTCTTTTGTTGGTTTAAAATTTTGCTTGCTTGCCACGGTTTGCCAACGAAAATGCACATTTTCTTTTTTGCATAATTTTCACGATAATTCAGCATAAATCACACGTGCATAATTCAGCATTTGGCATCAAAATAAATCGCACGTCACCGTAATTTTACATTTGACCCGTTTTATATGATTTACAGATAACTTTTCAATTGATCAGCAAACAGAAATTTTTCACTGATTAACCGGAAATTTTAAATGACTTTAATTAAACTGCCGGCAGCCTAAAAAAATTCCTTAAAATGTTTTTCCTAATGAAAAATTGCAAAAATTTTTTCTCTTCCACTACGCTTTCTATTTGATAGAAACAGAGTTGCCAGAACAAAATTTTAACTTTAATATAATGGGAATGTAAACAATGGTAGATAAAATAGTTAAACTTAATTATGTAGTTTAATGGCCTAAAATGAATTAAAAACCAAATCAAATGCATAATTCAATTCAATTTGCTGATTAGACAAAATGTATTAATTAAGAAATTTGCAATAAAATTGATTCCAGTTCTATGGCATTTTCTTTACTGAGAAGAATAGAGCAGCTTTTGTATGGAGTTCCCAGTACAAATGCAAATCTCAATGTATATTGTTATTGTTTCAATTCTCTAATAATAACTTATCCAGAATTTGTAAATGATACCAAGTTTTACTTTTTGAATACAAGTAATTATGCGATTAATAAACAAAAAGCATGTGTTACTACAAAACCTAAAGCTGTGAAAAAAAAGGAAATGCATAGAAGAGAGAAATAAAAAGCTTATGGAAAGGTAACTACATCAAGTTAAAGTAAAACATTGTTTATTAAAAAAATGTTTAAATAAGAAACAAAAAAACATTGAATACTTATATAAATTCAATTTTTTTATTAAAAAAAAGCAAAATTTTCTTTACACTAATTTTAATTAGTGAATATATTTGTTGTTTAAAAATAACAAATCTACGTCTAATTTATGGGCATAACCCAAAGTCCAGACGGAATATTAAAGCATAAAAAGAATTTTTTGGGTTTAACGTTATTCGGGATACAAGAAAACCAAATGGCGTTTTATAAAATTGATCTCCCACATTGCCCTAAAAAGCAGATTGTTATTATTGTGTTAATAAAAACTATTAGAAACGTTAGCTTGAAACTAAAAGTTGCGAAAAGCTAAATCCATCCTATACAAAAAGTAATCGCGTGTGAATAAACGCAAATATATTTTTAAATAGAAACTATAAAATTCAAGAATTATTTTGTTTATAAATTAGTCACTCCTTTCTTTTATAGCACGTATTAGCAGGGATAGTAAATGAGGTAAACAATATAAACCCAGAGACACTAATCGGAGTATACTTTGTAAAGACAGGGACGCTAAATTGAACATACAATTTAAAAGCACACAATTTTCAAGAAAATAGGACGAAAATTGAAGTCTTTTTTACCGTTATTCGTTTATGGATTGTTTAGATAGAACTTTGTAAAGTTGTGAAATAAAAATAATTATATGTAAATGTTAGTGTTGGGATTGTTGTAGCCAAATATCTTTCCTTTTTTGTATAATTTTTTCTCGACTTTAAATCGAATATTTTGAACCAAGAGAAATAAAACAGACCCTGATGTCGCGTTGCTATAAATAGTAGTAAATACTTATAACGGATAAAAAAGTTGAAAAATACTGTGGTAATACTGCTTTTACAAACAAGAAGCACTTTTTTTTTCCTCATTAACTTTTTTGATGGCAAATGATGAAAAGCTCTGATTTCGATCATAGCAAACAATCAAAAGCTTTTAAAAATTCGTTCACTATTAATTTTGAAAATAAAGCCTAGATTATTACTTGGTAACTACAGAATAACAAAAAATGATGTTTTATAAAATAAATAATAATATTGTAAACATATTAAGATTAAGAGATTGTTTCTCATTTAAAGAAGTTTGGCCAACAAAAAATATTCATTTCAACGAAAATGCGTCATAAAATTCTCACTAATTAGACTAATATGTATGAATTCTCATTAAAATTGAATATTATCAAATATGACTATTTCTAAAAATCAATCCACACAAATCAACATAAGGAAGTCGTGCACTTCGTCTTCACAAAAAACATCTGGAGGCGAGTATAAAAGCTTTTCAATTTTAAATATAGTAAATATCAGTAAAGAGATTGGCACATATTTTTGTATTGCTGAATACGATTTAACAAATATTCAAAGAATTGAGGAATGAGTTACAACTCTGTGATAAGACTTTAATAATAAAGCATTTTAATATGAGTGACGACATTTCTCTCTCAGCGAAACACAAGTGCGCAATCCTTTTGAATATGCAAAGGAATTTTTAAAAATTATTGAACATGGTGCATGGACGAGATTCCTTTTTCTTTTGTCATTATAAACTTGCTTCGAATAGCCTGCAAACTGTTGAAGATGTACATGATAATAATTGTTAATTGGCACCATGAATGTTTCAATATTCTTAGTAACTGTTCAAACTGAGCGCACAATGATCGTTGGTATAGATTCATGAGTAGAAAAAGAGCTTCTTAAAGAGAAATTATGTGCGACGTAAGCAGGATACTGAAAGTCTAGAAAGGAAAGCTTGATTAATCGTGGCTTACTGGTTACATCTACCTTAGGAGTTGGCAATAGAGTAAAAAAAAACAAGGCAAGCTGTCCTCGTGTTATCGAATCTAATATTGTAGCAGTTCCAAGCTTAGAAAATTTTGCTTATGGATCGGTAAGCGTTAAAGCAATATTTTTTCAAATACACTTTGAGAAAAATCATGAAATATTAATTATATTAATGTATATGTTTATTTTATTTATTTGTATTTTAATCAAAAAAATAAGATGAATTTGTTTATCAAATGAAAAATGGTCCTTTTTAGTATGTCTTTTTAACAATTTCGCCTTTCAAAAGAAATTCATAATGCAAGCAAACATCGCGATGATCGAAGAAAACTGTCAACCAGACCTTACTTTTTGAATGACTTTGCTGCTGGCTTTGCTGTGGGGCCTTGGTTCACATTTTTTGCATAACACTCATTCGATCTTTCGATTGTTTTTGGGTCGTATGCAATAATCTAAATCTTCTTCCGCAATGATGCGTTTCATGATGTCCTGGTAGTTAAAAATCGTTGTTTCACAGAAGCTCAAATGAAACACTCACCCTATTTTTTGTTCATAATATTATTTTGTCGTTATATTATAGTTGTTTCAATTATCTCAAATGTGTAATGACAAATATAATTTTATAAATTTATACATTTATTTTCAAATACAACAATGTTGATGAATGGTTGTAATTTTCGATTTTATTTCATTCTGTTATCGCGCACTTTTGTAAAAACTTTATGTAGATTTTAATAATGTTTTTAACTTATACAAGAGACAAACCAAACACTACATGCAACATGTATATGCACCTGCAACATGTATATATCCTTTGCAACAAAGTATATATCCTCTGCAACATATATATATATATATTCACGCAGCTTCGACTGTAAATATTGCATTAGCTACTGTAGACGGCTTACAAAGCAGCCGTTTTTAAAATATATTTGTTACTTATTTTTACATCTTTGTACGGAAACGAGTCTATCACATGGTTTTTTTGGAAACTGCCGTTAGTTAGTGATCTTTGTCAGCGAAGTTTTATCACTTTTTATATAAATGAAAGTGAAAATAAAGGAAGAAATAATAGTATTAGTGTGATATTTATTTATTTTCTTTAAACATTCTTTGATTCTTAGTCAAAAGCAAAGAAGAAGAACTATTGCAAAAAGAATTAAAGGTAAATTCCATAAATTCTAATTAGTTGAGAAGTTTTTGCGATGTTTTACGATAACATTTCTATTCTGTTTTTTTTTTATTATTCTTATTATCTTTTTCTCTCTTGCAGGTATGTAGAAACACGAATACATATGAATGCATGCTCGCGTTTGTCAATGTTTTGTTGTCCACCCACTTGTGCTATCAGTTTACGTTTTTTACATATATAAATATTTCGTATTTCTGGGTACTTTAGCTTGGCCCGTCAGCGAAACAAGTTTGGTATCGTATTATTTTTATTATTTGTTTTTTTTTTCTTTTTTTTCATGTGCAGTCTAATCTGTTTAAGTAACAACTATAGAGATTTTTGGTTTTATTCAACGAACGTTACATTCTTGATGTTGCAAATTTTCCCAAGCTCTAGTTAAGTCTCGTGTTTGTCCAATGGGCATGCATTTGCATTTGCATTAGTTGCCACCTCAAGCTTATGAATGTATGCAGATAGCAATAATGGCTTAAGCCACAATGGCTGTACAACAAAATATTCTTTGGCACACTTGGATGTTTTGCGTTATTTTTTCAATGTGGTGCGTTGTTTATGTTCATTACCTTTAAGGTCGTTTATTACCTGTTGGTTCTATTGGTTCACTTTTTATTATGTGTTTCTGTGTATATATGCTTTTCTCTTTTTTTTCTGTTTTTTGCGGTTGCCAGGGTTGATTTTTAAAAAAAAAAAAAAAAATAAATATTCTTTAATGAAATTATTCAAGACAAGATATCAAGAACTGACACAGGCTGTCTTTGTAAATTTTATGCTAAATTTATCGTTCGTTAGTATACTAAGTTTGTATATTGTGTTTGTAACACCTAAGAACGAACACTCACGAAACACAAATAATTCTCACCGAATATATAAAATTTGTAAATTTTTGACTATCGTGGGATTCTAAACGGGTTTAAGCACAATTTAAATTAAATTTGAATATGGGTGAGAAATATGCAACGTAAGAAACACCAGGATACGACCGAAAATTTAATTACATTTCTATTAATAACTGCACAGATCGATTTGAGATTTTGCTGATCGATGATAATTGCAGTTTATCAGACTGAAATAAACGCTCTGTTGGAAAATGGTTTTAATCGTTTTTTTTTTTTTTTTACATATTTACATGAGATAGTGGATGCTTAAGATTCACCTCGATATCAATAAAGTTTTCGTTTCATTGGGTTTTATGATTACCTATCGTTTTTATAGTTAATTATTGTTTTATTGAATATAAGTGTTTTTATAAATAATATTAAAGCTCTCATTATATTGTTTATAAGGTTATTGTCTGAAAATTGATTTCTTCCAATTATGTGTGGCCAATGTTGTCACCATCACACGTATTGTATATTTGACCACCGGATTATTTATGGTTAATTGTATGATTTCTGTTGACATATATTGGTTTATTTTAATAATGAAACCTATGATTATTGTTATTTATGTTCGAATTGTATTTAAATTATTTATCACACTGCTCGCGACATTCATATATATATACATATATATATATATATATATATACCTCTTGGAATATTGAAGTATAAGGTCACTGTTGCATGAATAGATGTTGATACGACAACGTTAAGTTTGTTTTAAACGAGATTGTGAATTGAAACCAATTTTGTTTTAGTACAATAAGTAAGTATGATGCATATGTGTGTAGCTTTTTTCTCGAAACTTCATATAGACTCGTAGTCACTTTAAATGCAACCGCTTAGCAAAGATTTTAGAAGCAAGTGTATAATTTATAATAGAATTCTGCTTTAATATCGGTGGACTGATAAAAATTCTTTCTAAACACTTGACATGGGTAGCGTTTAGGAAAGGACTACTTGAGAAATGGGCCTAAGACAACAAGGCAGCTGTATTCTTCTAAATTTCATAACTTTTTATCTTAAATGATTAAAAATAAAAATTATATTTCAAATAATAAATTAGGTTATTTTGGCCCCGAATCTTATGATTTTTTTATTGGGAAAAATCATTCACACATAAATATTTTAAGCTCTTAACCAAACTCTTCCCCGTACTATCTATACTAGCAATAGAGCTTGTTAATCGATTTCATAGCTTAGTTTACTATTTTATGAGAAACCTGACAAATTATTACACATTTACCGAAAATTTACAGATATTTAGAGTACGGCGAAAACAAATCAAGTAAAAAATATGTACATAAAATACTTAGAAACATATTTAGGAGACAGAAAAATTGCGCGAGGAATGTTAAAAAAAATTAATAATAATTTTTATATGCGCCTAAATGTTCTTCATTATCTCCAGGCAATACGTATAACAACGTTTGCTTTTTAAAAGAATAATGTCTGATTCTCTCCATCAAGGACTTTAGAATAGAGCACTAAATATGAAAATTGACGCGTAGATGTTGAAATGATATAATAGCTAGCCGACCTAAATCACTATTGATAAGAGTTATTATCGTGACTTAATAACTGTTCTCATTCTTTATTTGGTCTGAAAAAGAAACTTCAATCAATAGAGTGCATTTAATTTCACTGTGAGTCTCCATTCGTGAGTGATTTGATACCGTCTTGTGAGTACTATGGCTTTATTCTTTTTTTCGTGACAGTCATAAATACATATCAGAAAATCCATAAAATATATATACTGTTGATTAGCGTAAGCTTTTGAGTGAATTCAGCTCAGTCCGTTCATTCATCCATTCGTTCGCATCTTGTTGGAATAGTTACAATAGACGCTGAGTTATAAAACCAATATTTGCCATAGTTAGTAGCCGAAAATTAAATTCGGGAAATGGTGTCACCTGCCCATAATCACACACGTAAACGCAATAGTAAAAAAAAAAGTTAATGTTTTAGGGTCAATAATGTACCAAAAATTTCCGACTGATCTACTGATTCGCCAACAATTACGAAAATAATTCAAAATTTTTACTTTAGTTTTGAGGTTTGAGGATTTTAATATTACATCTGTGTGAGTTGAATATAGCTTGCTTACGTCTTATATATCATTCTAACGGCAACTATTTTACATTTTGGGAATAGATCTGAAAATCTTATACCTTAAAGTTATCTTATACCTTGCAATACACATACACCTCTAAAAAAAAAAAAAGTCAAAAATTAAAATTATTTTTAAAGATGTTTGTCAGCGTAATTATTGGGAATATCTAGATCAATACAATATTCAAATTTAGCAAATTGTAATTTTGCTGTTTTTTTTTTGTTTTCCGCATTTCTTTATCCACTAAAATACAAAATAAATGTATATAAAGCTCTTTTAGAATATTTAGAAAATTATTATCAAGTTGTATAAGCAAGATTATCATCACCAAACACATGCTGTTGGTGTTTTCATTTTAATTACATGTGTTTATGCTGGGATACTAGCAATTAAATTTGTAATTCTTAGTCCCGGCCTTTGACTTTGGCAGGAGAAACCATAAGCATAAGAGCAAAAAATATACAAAGATTATTCAAAAGTTTCGAAAAACATTACACCCTTATGGTATAAGAGTTTCCTTGACCACTCGTAAGTGTTGCATTCGTAACAACAAACTTAACATATCTGTTTGGCAGTTAGCAAGAAAAACAAAAAAAGAAACTTAGTGTTTCAAAAAAAAAAAAAAAAATGTGCGAATACGCGCGTCTGTTTATTCTACACTCCAACTTGTTTTGCACTCTTCTATACTTTAATCTAGCGCGAGAAACGCTACCATTTTTGGTAATCACTTAGCACATGTGGAGAATTTTGTAGTCAAATACAGATTTTTACAAGTGATTACAACATATAGTCAGCAACAACAGCAACAACAATAAGAAAAGCATACATATAACATGCGTGTTGCATACATTGTGCGAGCGAAGGTACCAACTGTTTGGCGGCCCATAGAAAGGCCTACAGCCAAATTGATTTGCGGGTCTTTGTACGTTGTCGGGTAGTACGGTGTAATAATATGCGGCTGGTGGCGGCGTGTGAAAAATTTTCTAAAACAGAAGCTAAAGCCTGAAACAACTCTAACAACAAACTTTTGTTCGACCTTAACTGGCAGATAAAACGCGGTTTATTTAAAACGGAGAGTATACGAAAAAAAAAGCCATTAATTAATTTCATATGCATTGAAAAAGCCATTACACCATTTAAAAGTTGGTTGGTTGAATGAGGCATAAGGAGAGTACGGGGCAGAGGGAGAGGGACAGCGTGTGCTGCACTGAACATCTGTGCAATCAGTGCGCTTAACAATTGACCAGGCCAAGTTAAACCAAGCTAAGCTAAGCCAAGCTAAGCTAAGCTAAGCTAAGCCAAGCCATGCCAGGCCAGGCCAGGCCAGGCCGAGCCGATTTGATTGTGTTGATTTGTTAGATCATGCACTACCGCCAACAAATATACTGACCGAATGCATGCATGAATGTTTGCATGCTTGTACCTGTATGCCATTGAAAAATTGCGACTGCTGCTAAAGTCAGTTAGTGGTTTCAAGATGATAAGACCCGTTCATTCGTTCGCTCGTTCGTTTATTCGTTCTCTTGCAAAGTGTAGTTCGATTTCTATACATTCACCAAAAAGTTTTTGTTTATTCGTTTATTTGTTTATTTGCTAGCTTGTGTCTTAAAATTGTTGCTGTGCTACACTATTATCATTGCTGCTAATGTTTATTCTTTTACTTTATATTTTTATCGCGATTATATCATCTAAATTTGCTTCTAATGCACGTTCTATCTTAAATTCGCATGCATTTATATGCACCCGTTGTACAAGTGAATATCTTTGCGCATGTGTACCCTTGTTCGCGTATGTTCAGAGAACATTTTCAACACATGCTTGTCAGTCAATAACTTGTATTGCATTCATTGTCTGCATATAAATTAATGAAGTGCCGAAATGTACAGCATCCCACTGTGAGATTAACAACTTTGTGAATATTTGTCTGTGTGTGTGTGTCTGTGTGTGAATGCACACTTTTTACGCAAACTTTCTTCTTTCAATTCTAGCACAGCTTTCTTCTTTTATTGCCTCTAATGCAAAATATTGATCGAAATCTTGTTTTTATCTTCGTTATATCAATATTAGTTTATTGAGTCTGTTGGGGCCAGAAAGGTTAATAATAAATGCATAACGCATATGAACAGAGTTGTAATTGGCCACAGTTGCCTCGAGCAGTGTTTCCAAAAGTGTGATCATTTCTTTGTTTTTTCTTTTAAATAATATTCTTAATATCTAACAGTTCCTAACAATTCAATTTGGATTTTAATATTCTCTTCGAAGTTTTAGTATTCAAAGTAGTTTGGGCTTTTTTTTTTTATAGTTCTCAACGAAAATTAATTTTGTTAAGTATATTCGTCATTGTGTCATTGGTAAGATTTAAATGTTTTTTGCAATATATAGACAAAGTTTTGTTAAATATTAGAAAATTTTAATTTATTTAGTTAGGTTCCTCTGTAGATTTATTATTAGAAGAATTACAATTAGCTTGGATTTACATAACATTTCTAAAATTGTCTGTTAGCTAAACTCACGTGCGATAGCTACACTCACGCGCGAAAAGCCAAACTCATGTGCGATAACTAAACTCACGAGCGAAAAGCGAAACTCACGTGCGATAGCTAAACTGGAAGTTCTTCCACATAATTTAGCAGCCGTAGATGTTGATTTAGAGTTTATATTAAATATTTTTTTTTTTTTTATTAAAGCTTTAAAAATATTTAGCATGAAAACTAATAAAAAAAATTTTAAGTCATTCGAAAACTACTCTTAGTTGAATTTATATATTTTCTTTTCCCATTATAGCCAATGCAGAGAGCTTTTATAATTATTATTATTATACACTAGATTAATGAAATTAATCCTTAGACTAGAAAGGATGAGAGCATTAGCAACATAGGCTATCGGCTCGTTAGTGTTTTTTCATTTATTGGATATGAAAAAACTCTACCACAATAAGATTTGAACCCATGTGTACTGACTTGTTAGAGGCGCTTCTTAACAATCCAAACACAGTTGCGGCTGAGCTTTTTTTCATTAGTTAAAAAACCATCCAAAATCGAGTGATGTATTTGCTCCCAACTAATTAAAAATGATGTACAAAAATAAGATAAATTGTTATATTCAATTCAGGCTATTAAATGCCTCGCACAACATATTCCAACACAATCCTTCAATTAATTATCTTTCTCCCTAATATACCAAAAATTATTTATTTATTTACTGTTTTTCGAGACCCTTATAATGCTGACGTCCCGAAAAATATATGTATTTATTCCAAGTTTACAGTTAATTGATTTCGGAAATTATTATTTTCATGGGCGACCTTATAAGAGTGAGATCCAAAATACCCCACGGGACCCACGTGATTCACATATCATACAAATAATATTTATGTCAAATTGCTATTACAGATTAATTTTCGTAATAAAATATTAAAAATCAGATCATCATTTTTGCCGTATAATGCCTACTTTTCCTAAGAACGGTTGTATGGGAAACGGTTCAAGGAATTGACTCATCCGATTAAAATATTCTATATCAATTTATTATAATGAACCGAAATGCTAGCAATGTTCACTAAGTTTTGTCGAGAAAATTTCAAAATTTATCCAGTTTTCTTCAATATAACGACTTTTTCGATATTAGATGTTATATGGGGAGTGGCCGTAAAAGTGGTCTGATCCCATCTATTTCCAATAGCTTTTGTGTTCGATTTTTAAAACAAATGAATCAAAATTTCTCAAAAATTTTAAACTATAGATTGAACACAAATATATCTACGGATAGATATCAGAGAGAGGGATGGGCAGATAAGCTTAATTCAATTCGGAAAAGGGTTTTAAAATGATTGGTTTAATAAAAAATGTGTTCGTCTTAAGTTCTTTGGGTGTTACATATATGCGTACAAACTTAATATACCCTGTTGTGCTACAGATAGTGTAAGGAATAATAATTGTAAATTGTTTTTGATTAAATAAATGGAGGGCTTACCTAAGGTCCTTTTAAATATAGTTTTTTTTTTAAGCCTTAAGCAATACAGGATATATTATATAAACAGAAGAAGTACTTAGCTTTCTCACATTAAGGTCAAAATTACTGTTATAATCGTATAAAAATTTTATTTAATGGATCTTCGGTTTATCCTTCAATCAAATATGGGGGAAATTGAATAAATAGGATCTTTTTATACTGCCTTTTTACGTCGTCCGTAGAAATATTTGTAAGACATTGATGCAATATTTCTTAACAGTTGTCAGTTTTCGAATTTATTGCTTAATGTAGTCGCTAGATTTCTATAATGAGCTTCAGGCGGATATGTGGCGGCTAACTGTAAATGTTTTCTATTTCAATTTTACCATCGCAAGGTTTCTAAACATTTGGAACATAGCAGACAAACAAGTACTCGAAAAAAGGAGGAGAAGGAAGGAGATTAAATCAGAATTAGAATCTTACCCTGATCAAGTATCTTTTTATCCATTTTTTCAAACTAACAAAATTTGCTTCACTAAAAATTCTATAACTCACATACTAATAGTGCAACAACTGTCAAAATTATACACGTGTCTTTTGAAGGTTATGGCCAACTAAAAATCATATGGATTTAATACTAGTAGCGCCATCTATGTGTCAGCCTACGAAGTTTTCAGCACAATAAGCATTCAATATTGCTTCTAAGTCGTGCATTTTATAAGAATAATTATAAATTCAGTCTCTGTCAAATCTTGCGATGTCGGCTATAAAATGAATTTTTTTTTACAAGAGAGAGAGAGAGAGTGAGAGAGAGGGAGAGAGAGAGAGAGAGAGAGAAGGAAAGAGAAGAAGAAAAAGTCAATTCAATTAAAATACATTTTTATAAAACGCCAACCAAAAAAAAAAAAAAAAAAAAAATTAGAAGAAAGCAAAAAAGCGTAAAAACGCTTAACACTTATGCTTCAGAGATTTTCTTAAGATTTCCAAAAACTGAAAATGAAAATAAGTCATAAGCAAGAAGCAACAAACATTCGTTCATGATATTACACACACACACACACACATACCCATACATGAATTCTATGTGTATCCCCGCAAAAAGGCAAGACAGCAATAAACTGTGACAGTAGTAATTCATAATTCATTTCTTTTAAGATGAAGGCGTTGGTGGGGAATGGTATTGGGACGGAGAGATGGTTATGTGTAGTGATGGTGACAGTGACGGTGATGGTGATGGTGATGGTGATGGTGGCATAACATGACCGTGCTGGCTGGCTGGCATATGTGTTTATGTGCATAATTGAAATTCAAAGACCATATAAAAACGCCAAAATCTTTTATGAAAAACTCAAGAGTATATATACCAGCAAAATAATAATAATAATAATAAAAACAAGAAAAGGATTCCGCCACGAGAAGTTGAAGCCAAAGACAAAAACAAAATACCGCCGCAAAGTGAAACCAAAGTGAAATGCATTAAGAAAATAAAAGCAATTTCTTTTGTTTTAGACGAAGAAGCAAAAGTCGAATAAGAAGAAGGAGAACAATACTAAAGCCAAAGCCAAAAACCGATGTGTCGCGACGCCAAACGTCATGTTACCCAGTAACCATTTGTAGAAACAAAAAAAAAAAAAAAACAAAAACCAAAGATACAAAGAAAAGTAAGTAAGTAAACGCACTACTCTCACATATTTGTGTGCAGACATGAGGCAACAAATGCGTGCTTGTTGTTCGTACGAATGTTATTAAAATGCATTTGTGTAAATCGTATATTTCTACACGCACTTACTTACATATATACAGGCGCACGCACACATATACTAATAATTCTGGTAACTATCGATCGACCAACCTACAGACCGAGCGACTAAAATGTGTTCCGTTTTTGTATGTACAAGGACAAGCGCCACCATAAGTAGTTACATTAAAAGCGTAAGGAGAAATAAAAAAAAGGGACAAGAAAAGCATAAGAATTCTATCTGAGGAAAAAATGATGATGATTTGAAATCCACTGTATCGGTAGTCGTTTTCTTGTATTATTATATCTCTGTATTATTTCTTTTCATTTATTTTATTTATTTATTTTTTATATATATATTTATTTCTTTTTGGCTATCAACTAAGTAATGGATTTTGTTTTACGTGTCTACTCTCTGAGCCTCGAGTTTTCATTTAAAGCCAAAGCTTAAGGACGGTTTTTTTACAAAAAAAAAAAAAAAAAAAAAAAAAAAAAA
>KK351023.1:687543-716439 GCA_000671755.1 Glossina brevipalpis
AAAAAAAAAAAAAAAAAAAAAAAAAAATACAACCAGCCCAATAAATCATCGAAAGCATGCAGCGTGTGAAATTTAGTTCTTTGCTTGCTTTCAAATGTTCAAACGAATTGCACGTGATGCTTAGGCATACACAGTGGGTTCTATTTAAAAGTCCGTGGAAAAATTTTTAAAAGACTTACAAGTAAAAAAAAAAACCATCGCAACAAATGAAAAAGTTATGATGGTAAAGATCTGAAAGAGGTGTGTAGACAGACAGCGATAGGAACTCAACGGTAATAAGAAGAAGAAAAAGAAGAAGAAGAAGTAAAAAGAAAAATGAACAGCTTATCCGGTCTAAGAAGACTTTTATCACTTGATCTAATGTTGAAACTCATCCACTAAAGTTCTGCTCTAATCGGTCGTTCGACTTCATTTCTTGACTTTTTTTCATCAAATTTTTCCATCAATTGACTTGCAAACCTTATCAAAATTAATAATTTCTAGTAGCTAATAATTCTCTTGCATACAAATACAATTTAATCGGATGACATTTTTTCAATAGGTCATTAATCCTCCCCTGGTGGAGAGCATAAACATATCGTGATGAGGAGGGGAACGGATTTTGATAAAATGTCTGAGTTATAATTGGAAAAATTCTCGAAACCTTCACTGTTTCATAATTAAATTAATTACATTGTGACAAATATGAAGCTGCGAAAAAAAAAACCGGAACAACCGGTGATGACACATCACAATAAAATGACAATAAGTTACACTCGGTGCTCTTTAATTTTATCTCAAACTGTTTTTCTACAATAATGATCACTGTGATGATGATGATGATGGCTTCGTCATCTCTGCATTTATACGGAAGTGAAATTGTTCAATTGTTTCAACAGTTAAGTGAAATGTTAAAATAGATATTTATTTATATTTAGTTAATATCGTTTTTGTGTACTCAATGCCTGAAAGAATAATAAAAAAAAAATATTAAAAAAAATAATAATATTCACCTTAAGGCGAATCTTTGACACCCAACATTTTAAACAAATGCTTTGTAATTGCATAAGATTCTATTGAATGTATGGGCGTGTCAGAGAATGATTTTTATAGTCCAGTCTTTTTTTTTGACGTTCGTATCGTGTCATAGAAAAAGATACCTTAGAGGACGTAAAAGTTATAAGTATCGTCTACAGGGGGAGGTCGCGTGGGCTTATGTCGGATTAGACGCATTTTCAAAATTATCAATCAACCACGGCAAGAAGTAGTTTTTTTTTTTTAACTTTTGCGATCATGATTCTTCCTATAACAGAAGATAGACAGACGAATATGGATGATCAAATGGATCAATAATTTTAAGTCGTTTTAAGTCATTAATCCTATACATATAGTATAGTGATGTGTATGTGATATGGACGTTACAAACGAAAGAACAAATCTAAAATGACTTCACTTTAGTTAGGGAATTAGATATTAAAAAGAAGAAGAAGAAGAAAAAATCAACCAGCGAATAATTAAATAAATCACCAAAGCTGACAATAAATCGCTCACACAATTATGACAGTTCAGGATAAGAGCGCGACAAGTAGAAGAAAGTATACTCGTAATAATAAATGTAATGCAAGGTGAAGAGTAGGGACATTTTTCTTTCTTTACTTTTTTTCTTTCTTATGTTCTTTTTTGTTTTTTTTGTTTTGCTGCTTGTCGTTTAGCAGCAAACACATGAAAGCCTTTTATGGTTGTGTCATTGTAATCACAATTCTATGAATGTGTGCGTATACAGTATATATTAATACACATACGCGCATATACATACATGCACACAGCTATATTTATATATTTATATATATATATATATATATGTATGTATGTATCTACACATATATATGCGTGTATGCACAAAAGTGCACAATTTAGCGGAGTAGGCCGCTCGTTCTCAGTTATGAATGCCAACCAAATAAATCACCGCACAAATGATGAAATTATTATTTATGTACCTTGTGCTCCAGTTAAGTTTATTTAGTTTGTGTATAAAGTTTGTATATTTCTTTCTCTTCTGGCTTTGTGCTGCTTTTTTACCTGAACGCGTAGTCTAAAGACAGCCGGCCGCTTGGCCTGCCGTTGTCGCAATGCAACCGGTAGCAGTCTAACACGGGTTGAATGTGCAACAACAAAAACTTTTTTCCATTTATTTATTTATACGTTTTTTTTTTTTTTTTTAATATGTCGGCCAAAGACTACATTCGTTTAGTTTTTTTCATTTTTATTTTTATTTTTATTTTCATTTTATTTATTTTTTATTTTTTCTTTAACCAGAGGCGCTGAAGTCTCGCACTTACTGTGAGATAATGTTGTCGTTTTTGTTTTCCATCTAGTGTTATAGTTGTTGTTATATTTATTTGAAGGTAAAGATTCTGCAAATATACAGCCGGGCATATATAACACACCGGTATATATATATATATATATATATATATACATGAAATTATTGCTGTTTTACGTTTGTTGGGCCAAGCCGACCAACACTTGTTGCATGCCGTACGTACTTACATACAGCAGCGATAGCAGTAACATTTTTAACCAAATGTATACACACATACTGGCTTTTCCAATAACAACATAACCACCTTCTCTTTCACCCACTGCCTTAGATGTATTATTATTAGTTGGCGATTCACCTTTGCTGTGCTTTTGTTGTTCTTGTATTGTATTGAACTTTTGCTTTACATGCATACATAAATACATAATTTTGATTCATGGGCTTTTAGGTGAATAAATGTACGTTTGTCGGTTCTTATATATGTATGTATTACACATACGCACATGCACAAACACAAACACAAACACAGGAAAACACACACAAACACACGTTCAACTATATAAGACACATTCTTCATGTGTATCATTGTGTGCCTGCACAGATTCTTCACTGAGAAAATTAATAAATTATGAGTATTTATGTGCTGTCTCAGTAGTGACAGTACGACAGACACACAAAGTGATAAAAATTAGCATAAAAATTCATGTTGCTTTTACTCTTGTCATATTGCTTTGTGTACATTCTGTTATAAGTAAGCCCTCTCTCTCTCTGTATAATATATATATATATATATAAAAGATATATGCACACAAACACATACACACACAAACAAACATACATATATGTTTATATACATAATCTATCTATATATATATATATATATATATATAGTCTAATATAATATACAATCTGTTGTCTTCGTTTATGTATACTGTTTGCAAATATTAAGTCATAAACGTACCTGCCTTTGTTGTTGTTGTTATTATTGTTTGCTGTTGGTAGTTGCCTTGCATGCAATATTTTCAATTTTTCCTTTCCCTCTTTCTCTGTCTCTCTCTTTCTTTCTCGCTCTCTCTCTCTCTCTCTCTCTCTCTCTCTCTCTCTCTCTTTCTCTCTCTAACTCCCTGTTTATCTTTATCTGTTTCGTTCTCTATCACTTTACTTTATTCTTTTCTTATAAATTGTCTGAACTTGTCCCATTGAATGGAAAATTGTCTATGGCCATGGTTTATGATTAATGGTTTGATTTTATGCAAAATTTTTTGTTATGTTGTTTTTTTTATATCTGCGTCTTTATGTTAAACCAAAAAGGTAAATAATATTCGATCCCAATTCTCGATGTTAAGGTTGTTGTTGTTGTTGTTATCATTATTGTCGTTCTCGTTATTTTCAACTTTATCGCAGTAAGATGTTTCTGTTTATTACACAATTTCCAAATAATTGCAAAAAAAATTCCTCTTTTTTATTTAAAAGAAAATAAAAAACTAAATTTTGATTATTTTATGAAAAAAAAAAATTTCAAATATTTTTCTTTAAAATTTTTTATAATTTTTAGAGAAAAAAGTGAATATAAAAAAAAAAAAAATTAAAAATATTTTTCTTTAAAATTTTTTTTTATAATTTTTAGAGAAAAAAGTGAATGTAAAAAAAAAAAAAGATTCTACGTGAGGAGGTAAGTAAATGGAATTGCACTGAATAATGAAAAAGGGCAATGAAGTTAAAATTAAAATATCATAAACTCATTTAAAGATCCGTTTTTTGTTATCGTACACTGTGTGGTTCAGCCATTTGAACGTACAGTATTGCTCAGCCGTGTAAGACCTATAATAAGATTAACTAGGAACTCTATTGCTGCTGCCATGTCTTGTTTTGATCCTGACGGAATATTTTACCAAAATACAATTCAATGATATTAATGATAAGTTTTTGTGTGTGTGGATTAAAACACTTTTATGAGAATTTCTGGTAAGTTTTTAATAATTATCGTTACAAAACGATATACAAAAAATTACGGTAGATTTTCATATAGATCTGCGAAATATTTGTGAGAATTTCAAAATCATATCTATTAGAAATTGTAAAACGCTTGTTATATGGATTTATGGGTTCGGATGGCAGTTATTTTCTTTTTGCAAATTTAACACATCGGTCTATAATTTAAGATAGATGTTGTTTCCAACAAAAGACCAGCTCTCAACGGGCAGTCGTCAAAGGACACCTGTTGACAGTTCACATAGTTTCGATCATTTTCTTACATTCATTTTAGTAACGCTATTTTTTGTTGTTGTATTTAAAACAACGGAAAAATCCGCATTTTATGTCTTGAATAAATATTCCTTTTTGATGGTGAAAAGTCTCGTTTAAAGTCGGCATTGCTCGTGAACAGTTTCGTAACAACTCTTCTCAGTCGAAAACAAGAATTTGTCGATTTAAACGAAGTAGTACGAATGCCGATGGGGCTGAAAGTGTTTTTGGAAGTACAAGCGGGTTGTTTACACTAGACACCATCAAAAAAAAAAAAAAAAAAAAATCCAGAAAATTATTCTTAATAGTTAAGTTATAAGAGACAGCTAACATCTGACATTTAAATGGCAGTGTGTGTATTCACTATTTTCCCAAAAAAAGAGAGGTATTTTCTAAATGGGTACTGCATTGACAAAGAGTGGAACAAACTCACGTAAATCGTAAGTCGATAAATTCAATAACAAAATTGTATGAATTGGAGTTCGAATTACTGCTACTCACGGGAATTATAGATCGATGTATTAGTTGAACCTGATAAATATTTTCGCGAAACTTTTTTTTTTTTTTTGGATTTGTGGGTACAGATCGCTTGCGAACTTAATGTGAACTGATAAGTGTCATGCTGGCGGATATATAAAAAAAAAGCCATTGATGAAAGATAAACATCAGCCATCCTTACTCTAAGAGTTTCAGACAGGAAGAGATTGTGCTTTTTTACATCGAATAAAATACTTACGAGTTCGCTATTTGTCAAATGCACATTTGAGGTGATGCAATAGCAGTCGTCATAGAGTAAAAAAGAAGTTCTTTGCAAAAAAGAAAACGAAGGACACGTTGACGTTGCCGGCATAAATCTTGAATTTTGAAGTTAGAGAGCCAGAAGTGGACTTCATAGTTAGGAATGAATTCAACATCATGAAGATGGGGATGGAGATCTTTAATATGATTGCATGCTTTGTTTGTTAGGTTTTATGTTTTCTTGCATCAAATCTTCCATAAATTATGTCTCAAAGATGCATAGTAGTAGTACTTGTGTATGCACTTAGAGTTGCTGTAAAGTAACAGAAATTTTCGTAAAAAGTTTGGATTATTTTGAAATATATTATGCTCTAGCCCTTGTTATTTATTTTTAAATGGTTTATTATAATTTTGCTAATGTGTGTATGTTTGTGAAATGCTAAATGAAACTGGATGAGAAATCATTAAAGAATAAAGAATAAATTGCGTTTCAATTGCGTTTTGAATATAAATTGCTTGAGAATGAAACAATTTAAAAATATTACCTGAATTGTACATCGATGTCATTTTTTTCTTTTTTTGTGAGAGTAATTTTCCCTTTGATTATCTAGAGTTTTTCACTTGTTTCGTTAGCAGTTCATTCTTTGAGTATTAAATAACTGAATGGAATTGTGTCGAGAAGTGAACACGTTATCAGTTCAGTATTTATTCGTTTATCTTTTTTAAGTCCATATTAAAAACCTTTTGTCGCATTTACTATCCGTAACTAAACACCGCCACGTAAATGCATAAAAACACATATCCCGATATCGGCCTGTACGGTGCTTTCGACATGAAATCCTTATACGTTTGCCGTTCTATGCTATGCTATGGTATGATACTATGGCGGGCTTTCCGTTTGCGGTTAACCAACCACTATAACACACAAACAACGAAAATTGTCTGTTTCTACGTGCAGCTCATTGAATTGTTTTTCACTCTTTTTCCTGACTTTTTGTTTTTTTCGCTTTTGCACGTATTTGGTAAATCTGTGTATGCATAGGACGGATGCTGTATGGTTGTATGTCCGGCAACATTATCGGATTGTGTTATTCAAGCTGTAAACTTGTAACACTTCACAGCAGGTAATAGACACTATCAGTGATGGTTTTGTGGTCTTTCTTTTTCTTTGTATGTGTGTGTGTGTGAGTGCAGTGCAATGCGTACGAATCCGTGTGTGTGTTTGCGCTCTTGTGCTCTTGTGTGTGTATGTATGTGTAATATGAGTGTAAGAGTAAAGTGTAATCGCGTGCAACAGTAACTGCCGCCTACTATTTGTGTTAATACGCCACAGAAAGAAAAAAAAAACATTACAACAGCACAACAACAGTAACAACCACAACAACTATCTGGCAATATAAAACCCACTACTAGAAAACGACGACGACGACGACTTGACACTTACACGCATACGCATACACATACATATACATATACACGTGCACACACATTCGACTTAACAACTGATACTTATTTGCATATCTAGGAATTGAAATTATTTTGTATACACAGGTTGTAAGCTCTTCGTAGTGGTTATGGAGGTTATTTATTAAATGCACTGCCTTGGGAATATATTGCATATTTAAGTGGCAATCGTATGAAATTTTTATGAGAGACGTTGGAAAAGATCTATTTAACACCATGTTAGTAGGACGAAATGTTTTTCTTTTCCTTTTACGACAAAACTTTCAAATCGAGTCTGTGTACGTGTATGTGTATGTGTGTGTACTTCAGACTTTCTTAGTAGTTTTGTAATTAAAAACATTATAAGATGAGGAATATACGGAGAGAGAGAGAGAGAGAGAGAGAGAAAGAGAGAGAGAGAGAGAAAGAGAGACTAAGAAAAAGAAAGAGAGAGTGAGAAAGAGAAAGAGAGAGTGAGCAAGAGAATGAGACCCAGAGAGGGAGAGAGAGGTAGAGAGAGAGGTAAAGAGAGAAGTAGAGAGAGAGGTAGAGAGTGGTGGACAGGTGGACAGAGAGGTAGAGAGAGGTGGACTGGTGGACAGAGAGGTAGAGAGAGGTGGACAGGTGGACAGAGAGGTAGAGAGAGGCGGACAGGTGGACAGAGAGGTAGAGAGACAGGTAGAGAGAGAGAGGTAGAGAGAGATAGAGAGAGAGGTATAGATAGAGGTAGCGAGAGAGAGAGAGAGCGACAAAGGGGGGGGGGGGGGGGGGGGGGGGGGGGGGGAGGGTGGGAGACGATGATAGAAAAAAGCTTTTTTCTACAAGTATTAATCATCTTTATCTGTTCTGCCATCACCTGAACTTTTTTTGCTATTCAACGCAATAAGAATTGAGGGCTGATGATGATATTACGATAAAGTATCCATAGTTCGACTTGAGTCCTTTTTGTTTATTTCAAAATTTTTTTAAAATTTTCTCAAATAACTGCATTCATTGATTGTCAAGTATTGAATGCTAAGCGTGTTTGTGCGGTGGTAGAAGCTGATGTGGTAGCCTTATGCAAAAGAAAACAACAAAAACTTGGTTTCTTTTTTCATTAAATCACCCACCTGCTGTAGCAATAGCTTCTGCTGTAACTCCTGTTGCATGTCATCTGATGCGTACGACGAGCGTATAAGCTACGCATAAGCAACCAGCAGTTAGCATACGTTGCCAGAATGGGTAGAAAAAATAAGGCGTAGATGCAGAAGTAGGGGAGAAAGAATTGAAAAAGAAGAGAAGCACCAAATAACTCGTGCTTTGGTAACAGCATCACCATCATCATCATCATCATCAGCATTATCATCATCGTCATCATTGTCTTCAACAACATTTTAACATGCATATGCATACGTTCAGTCAGTCATTCAATAATTCAACTAGTCAACTAGTCAGCTAGTCAGCCAGTCAGTCAGTCAGTCAGTCAGTCAGTCAGTTATTCAGACTGTGCGAACAGGCGTGATGCATGCGTAGTGAAGTTGTTGGTGTAGCACTGCTAGTGTTTTTTTTTTTTAGTTATTATGCTGGTAATAGTAAAGAAGAAGCTTATGATAAAGGCCAGAGTGCTGCATTGCATTGCATTGCCTTGTGTAAATGTTGTGTTGCGTTACACAAGAAAACCCATAAATATGTCCAAAGAGAGAAAGATCCACGCACTGCGGAAAATCGATCGTTTTTAATGACACCTTATCAAAGGAAACCAATCTTTTGACCATAATTTTATAGTTGTTGCTGCAGCTTGCCTGCTCTGCATACATAAACGTCTACCGTATAATGCGTTGGTTGGTTACTGTCTATATGGCTCGTTGTCTGTTCGTTTGGTTGGTTGGCTGGTTGCTTGGTCGGATGGCTTCGGTGGACAACTATCAACTTAAGTTAACATGATGTACAATAAATATAAAAAGCAAAAAGAGAAATTCAAATACAAAAATTCTTTCTTCACTTAAATTATATACTTAAAGTCCTTAAAAACTTGAAAATTGCAAAAAAAAAAAAAAAAACAGAAAACAAACAGAGAAAAAATCCTTCTACACAATTATTTTCACCCTCCATAAATTTTATGCAGGCGCCATAGGTCCAATTTACTACAGAGTTGAGTGCCCACTAAATAAAACAAAGTTGCAAAAAAAAACCCCTCTCGAATGAACACACATTTCATATAACCCCCAAGTCTTGCTGCGCATTAGTTAACTAAATGAGCAAACATTTAAATCCTGCCCGTATAAAAAATACAAAATCCAAACCAAACCAAAAGTCATGATTTGTTTAAATTTTCCTTTTCTTTTTTTTCTGCTTCTGCTACAATTATTTTACTCGTTCTACGTTGCATTTGCCTTTTTTGTTTTTTTGATTTTTGTTGTTGTATTAGTTGTTGTTTTTTTTTCTGCAATTTTTGAAAACAACTTTAAAAAAGTGCTCGTTTTGTTTTTGTTCTTTTCTGCTGTTGTTAACACAAAATGTACTTAATGTTGCCAAAATATTTGTAATTGTCCATGAGGTCGTGGCGCTGCTTGTTTTTTTTTGTTTTTTTTGGCTATTTATACACCGACAAGTTCATGAATTTAAATGAATATCAAAAAAAAAAAAATTATTTAACTTTTTGTTTTGCTTATTGTTTTAAGTAATTGGTATAATAATAGCAAGAAAATCTAAGTCTTCTTAATCACAAGCGTGTTGTAAAGCTTTAGTTTACAGTTAAAAAATCTGTTTCTAGGAGTGATTCTGTTTTGCGACAATTAAACGATGCTTCGAGCTGACCTTGAGGACGTTAACAATTACATGACGGCTGTAATACTAATGAAATATTTTCGAAAGCTTGCTAAAGACTATATAAAGATAAATATTGCAGCTAATGGAGGAACTTGAGATGAAGGCTACAGTTATTAGATCGCGTTCCCGTGACTGGCTAAATACTTTACAGGCGAAACTTTACTTGACAAAAAGTGGCATTTAGCTTAGATGATGGGAATGATATTCCTGGCAATTGCAGGACAAACGTTCACTTAATATACAACGCTTTCATTACTCATCTGTACCGATGAAATAGCTACGATTGTTTCGTTTCATTCGTTTTCGTAACGATTCGTCACTAATCCCAAATCTGTAAAAAATTGCATTAATGAGTCTCCACTTATAAGTAAATTTGTTGTTTTTTTATGCTTAATTTCTGAAAAGTTAGCTTAAGTGAGCCTTGCTTACTAGCGGAAGTGATTGTATTCTACAGCTCTATACTGATTCTCCACTTTCGAACTCTAGAGTAGCGATTGCAAAATATGTTTAAAACCGATCTTTTTTCATGAATTCTTAGGATTCAGGTAATTCTAAGGTTTTGCCCTAATACTGTGGCCTTTGTTTTTAACGATTTCCATAAGTTTTTTTTAAGTTTTCAGTATAACTACAGACAGTATAAGTAGATCGATCGTCAGTTCAATACGACAAATTGAATATATGTGTTAGCGAAGTTTTTGAACCCCGACAGGGTTGCATTTAAAAAAAAACAAAAGTGTACTATAAATCCGGACATAGTTGTGATATCGCTGTATTAATAGGCCTTGAAGATATTCGCTTAGTGTACAACAAAGGAAAGCTTACAATTTTGATCATGATGATGATTCATCTAAAGCAGGTGATATCTTCTATTAACAAATCACAAGAATCTGCAGTCAAGCTAGTGAGGTCATATCTTGCGAATAAGCATCAGTGCGTGAAAGTCAACAACTTTCTCTTAACCTCAGAGAAATTTCCTAGTGGGGTTACCTCAAGGTTAGATTTTAGGACGTTTATTAATGATGGCAGTAACGGCGCGCATAGTGATATTTAATTTACCAGTTTTGTTTTTATAATTTTGGTTCCAAACAGGAAGTCCAGATTAAAAATTCATGTCACCGCATTATCAATTATGCAACCGTGAGGGTGCATAATGTTTTAAGAAAGCTATGACTGTCGTCTTCCTTTCCATTAAAATTGAGAATCGATTTAAGCATGTTCTCCTGTCCGTCCATACGTCTGTCCGTCTGTGGTAGACATTCTGCTGGCCGCAAATATGAAGATATCGGCATCAAATATTTTAAAAACTTTAGAAACTTTTGCACACAAGTTGGTATTAGAAATAGGCCAAATTGGACAAAGGGCACGCCAATAGAATAATGTAAACTGAGAATACCTCTGCTTTCGGAAGCAAAAAAAAATGGATTTTTTGCTCAATACTTATAGACCATAGAATAAAAATTTCTACAATTATTAGTCTAGCTATCCCGTAGTCTTTGTACAAAAATGGAAAAGGTCGGCTACGCCCACTCTTAATTTTTTTGTAAAAATGTTTATAACATTAGGAAAGATGCTTCTGGAAACATCTAAAGTATATATATGCTAGATCTGTATGAAATTCGGAAACCAATTAGACATATCCGTCTTTCCACCTGTCCGTCTATCTGTCTGCTTATTTGTGTAATATATGTGGTAAATATTCTCTTGACCGCAAAGATGGAGATATCAACATTAAATCTGGCAGAATCATTAGAAGTTCTTTCGTATACGTTGCTGTTGAAAATGGGCCAAATCGACCACAGGCCACGCCTATTGTACAAGCTGAATGCACGTCTGTTTTCTGCCAGTTTTCCACGGTGTTCCATGGCAGGCCGTGTTCCACGGCATTCCATAAAAATAAAAACAATTTGTCACTCCTAATCATTCAAATTTAGTTTTTTCCCCTTTTCTTTAAGATAGAGGCGGCGAATAGAAAAGATTCGGCACAGCCGAATGTAATTTTCTTACTTGTGACTCAGAAATGGTGTTAAAATTCTTTTCCAATGTTTTACATAGAGTACATCATAAAATAATGCTCATTCATTGAGTGAACTATAAGAGACTTATAGTCTTATTGGATCAATTGTTTATTAAATACTTACGTACTTTTCGTATAAATCGTAATGATTTTGATTAATTCATTTAAAATAATAACAATATCTTGTGTAAAGTTTTAAAGAGATAATACTTTTAAGAGATGTTTTCCTAGCCTACTACGCGTTACTCGAACCGAAAGTTATGTTAAGACACGAGTACCTAACGTCCAATATAGCAGACATCGTAATTTGAATATTGCCTGGAGTGAAGTCAAAGGTTATTTTAAATTTATTCTAAAAGAAAATGAATGACTCCCTCATTATGTCGTATGCTATTATATTGTCTTCAATTATATGTTTTACTTGTGCTTTTTTGTTTACTGCCTGTCACTTATCTGTACTATTTATCGTAACTACTAATATCTATTTTGTGTTTCATTTAAAGTTGATTTCTTTCTTTTTTTTTCACATTTTATTTACCATTAGTTTAGTTTCCTTTTATATGCTAATTTTAACAATATTATGCATAAAAATCTCTTTAAAATTCCGAACAATAGAACTTACACTTGAAAATTTTTCTAGACATCTATAGCTTTGTGGTATATAACTACTATCACCCTCTTTTCACTCTGCTGCACCATAAAATCGATTCGTTTACGGTTCAGTGACAATTCAGTCATTGCCAAACTTTTATCACACCAATAATGTTGTTGCTGTTGTTCAGAGGCCTGCATTATTCTCTAAGGGCAAGCTAAAGGAGTAAGTAAAAGTAGCATCGCAATCGTCAGAAAAAGTGATAACAACAATAACAACAATAACAACGGTTAGCAATAGCAACAGCAAGTACACATCAAATCGAGTCCATTTAACTAATAAAAATCTTATTCATTCAGAGCATACATGACAGGATATTGGCGGCGGAAGTCCGACCATTTTTTGTTATGTGATTTTAATATGCACAAAAAAAAAAAAAAAAGAAAAAAGAGTATAAACCAGTAATAGAGGAGAAGCACAACGACTACGATTGTTAGAGAAGAGACATTGAAAATTTTTTTTTTACTTTTTATGTCAAAACATTGAGATGAGATAGAACTGCGTATAGGACATGAGGTTTTTTTGTTTCTTTGGTACTTTGGCTATTTTAAAATTCCGTTTGAGAACAAAAAAAAAAAAAAAGAAAAAAAAGCAAAGAGAATATACAAAGAAGCTTGAGCCGAATTTTTTGATACCCACCACCACATTTCTAAATCAAGAACAAATACAAATCGAAGTAATCGGACGGACTTGAAAGAATACTTTTGTAATTGATAGGTAGCAAATTCGTCTATTTGAGAACTTTTAGAAATTTTTTCGATTTTGAATTCTTTTTTACTTTTTTAATCAGTTTCTTTTTATTCCTTTAAGAGTGGTTTGTGTAGAAGGGCCGAAGATTTCGAACATTTTTATGCGAAAATCTTCGAAATCTTCAGCTGTAAAATAAATGATTTCTTAAAAGCATAGATAGAGAAGACTTAAATTCATTTAAAAAGGTGGGTTTATTCTTTACACCAAATTATATTTAGATTTAGATTTAGAATTTGATTTTAATGTAAAAATTAATTAAAAAATTTTATTATTATTTTATCCTTTTGAATGAATTAAACTTTTTTTTTTTTAATGCTTAGGATCTTAATGCTTTAGAATCTGTTACGTTAGCTTGATATATAAAGAGGACTTTCGATATCGTTTTTTGTTTTTAACTTATTTTCATATAATTCTTTTTCTCTCTACTTCTATGGTCTTTCGATTTGAAGAGCAGTAAAGTGATTCTGTCATTTGACAACAACATCGAGCTTCTTAAGACAAATTTGAGTAATTTGATAAGATTTTTTTTTGGTTTTTCTATTTAGATTTTAATATCAAGTCAATGTGTCGTATTATCATCAAATAAAGGCATAGATCTTGAATTCTTCTTGTACATCAATGAGTCAACAGTTTCCGAAATATGTTCTTAGGATGCTACATATTATGTGGGAAAATTAATATACTTTACGTTACCCATTGCGAAGTAGAAAAGAGAAAAAAGGATTTTGTATACATGTATATATATATGTATATATATATCTATCTTTAAATAAATATTTGGCACAGCATACTCTATGATAAGAATTATAATATTTTGAAACTCTTTAAAGTTATATTTAATAAAATTTTATTATTTAATTGAGTTATAATTATTTTTAAATTTATTTACGGGTGGCCTTCTTTAAATAAAGATGTTTTCAACTGAATGAAGAAAAACATTTAACAAAACACATACACTCACACACACTCTACATACACACACCCTAATAGATGGATTTCAGAGATACGCCAGCAAACAGATAATTAACAGTTTTGCTGCAGCAAAAATTGTTTTCATATAAAGTAATGATGCTGATAATTGTGTTGCCATGCAATACTTAATCAACGACACAATCGATTGCCAAAACTAATTTGTAATAAATTTATTCAATTCGTTACGTTCGGACAGACGAAACGAGAGAATCGAGACAAACTAAAAACTGAGGCTGAGCAAAAGCATATGGTTCACATGCATGCATGCTGCCTATATTGTAGGTGCTTTATGGCATAATGATGGCCAAATGACTCATCATCATCATCATCATTATCATCATCATTGTCATCATTATCATCATCATTATCATCATTATAATCGTCATCATTCGCGCGCTCGAACACAGTAAGACAAAAATACGACCGTGGTCGCATGGTGGGGCGGACATCGACTCGACTTATGTTAACATAAACCAAACGTTATGACATGTTAAGCAATTAAATTAATTTCAGTTGATTTTGCTTTAAAGTTAAGTTTCGTGCAAGATCATCGATGTAAAGACATGCATAACTACATGCGCATATACACGTTCATACATTCATAATATTTTGTTTTTCTTGTTTTCTTTTTTCTTTTTTTTCTTTATTATTTGTCGTTTATGAAACACTATATAAACCACAGACTAATTTAATTGCTAAGTATAAGTATGTTTGTATGTGCTTAACACTCTACCACTCTACTGTTTATTAGAGAGAGAGAGAGAGAGAGAATAGCAATACAAGAGAAAAAAAAAGCTGATACTTGCAGTCTGTGTGACGACGTGACAACATTTGCTACACCATTGCTTCGACTGTTAACCGCATGTTGTTGCAGCGTTGTATAATTTGCTTTTTAGATTGGGCCGGGTTGTGTCGGTTGGGTGGTGCTGGTGGTGCTGGTGGTTCGTCTCTTTTTAATTTCGTTTATAAACGTATAAATATGAAATGATTTTTTTTCTTCTTCTTTTTATATAAAAATAGATGTGAAAATTACCTTTTGATCATTAACCACTCATAACATTAATTATGACAATAATATAATGATAATTATGATGGTTATTAAGTCTATCTATCGCTACATGTGTTATTTATTCGTACATAAAATGTTGATGATGGTGGTGGCACTTGTGGTGTTAATTATATCAAATATGTTTGTTTGTCCATTTGGTGTGAGTGGATGAGTATTTTGTATTTTGTGCTCATTAGTATTTGTAATGTTGTATCAATTATATTCTACAAGGTTGTTGTTATTGTTGTTGCTGTTGTTTGTTAAGTTTATTAATACCGCATATTTATCATTAGCATTAAAATAAAAGCGACAGAAGACTAAAAGGATTTCTTTAAAATAACTAAAAAACGATAGAAGATCTCAAATAAAAGCATAAACTTTTCAAACATTTTACATCAACACTGTAATAGCTATAATCAAATATTGATTCTTAGTCTTAGTTATGTCAAGGAAAGGAAAGTTTAAGCTCTTAAAAGTAGTTTGGTTCGATAACTAAATGAACATATTGTTAAGTCTTCATATAATTAGAAGGATATCGTTTAAAAGTGTTTTGTTGAAAGTGTTTCATGAATTGATTTTTTTCTTTCATCAATTGAGTCAATGGTAATATTTGTATCTTAGAATGTTCGAAAAAATTAAATCCTTCTTACAACCAAGCAAGTCAATAGAAACGTAGACTTTTTATCAACCTATTTTGATTTAGATACCAGGATAAATGAAGCCTTTATTTCCAAATTTAATGATTGTTGTGCCGCATAATTTATTGCCAGTAACACTAGCCAGTAACTAGTGAAACCTGATAAGCCGCCGAAAGAATTCTTCTAGTCTTCCATTTGGAAAAGTTTGCGGTATTATTTCACAGGATAAAAGATGAAAATATTGCTTTACGTGCAACGGTTTATTGCAGTAGAATTTATTGATGTCTAAAGTAAATTTGAGTTTCATGAAATGCTTGGCCAGTTAAGGGCAAAATCTGTTTTAGATGCTTAGTTACTTAGTTTCGTTAATTCCGAATTGATTTAATGATTTAGCGAACATGAATAAAGACGATGGAAATTTCATCGCTCAGCCGCTTAAGGCTCAACATTAGCCAGTATCCACCACATAATTTTTTTTAGAAAAAGCCGGCACTCAAAATGATGCTTGTCAAAATTTCATATAACTTCGTTTCATTTGTTTACGTAGTTAAAGTAGCTTTAATGACATTACTTTTATTTTTTGTAAACCAATAAAAAATTTCAAATATCGAATGTTGCTTAAATTATATTTCCTGACAGTAAGCAATGTTTTTCTCTGTCTGTCGGTATTTTGTCGATTTTAAACTAGATCGTATGGAACCCAATGACGCTGGGGATGCAGTCGACGCCTTAAAAATTCGATTGCACCACAAAACTTTAAAATTATTCTCGATAATCGAAAAGTGAAACTGTACCGGATACTTGAGCATAAGTAAAAAAGTATACAAAAAAGGCAGCTTATTCGCGCGGGAAAAAGCCGCGTTCCAAATGTGCAGCGCCTTTAGAACAAATTCATGGCGCCAGAAGTCGAGCGAGGTAAACGATGGCAAAATTGCATGAATTTAAAGTTGAATTCTTGCTTTGCTATCCACATCTTCCCAGTGAATAACATCTGTTTGCAAGTCTTAAAAGAAGTCTGTAAAATGAGAAAAATTTGAATTAAATGATGGAACAATTAAGAAAACTAAAGCGTATTTTGAGTGTCCTGACAAATCGTTCTATAAAGGCTTCGAGACATCATATGCAATATGGATTTACGGCTGTGTTTGGAAAACGGAGTTTTTGGGCCATGTAAAGACAATATGTGTAGACAATGTGTAGACAATATATATAGACAATATTCGATAGCCTTCATTGACTATTTATCTATAAGGGACACATTTTAATACAGTTTTGAAATTTTATAATCTATATAAACCATAATCCTTTAACGCTGTTCCATTAAACTGTCGCTGGCTACATTTTGGCGCTTGTTTTAATGTAATTTGCTAACTATAAGAAAATAAATGAATGGGATTTGTGAAAAATCCTTATTTAAAAAAGGGTCTACATTTGTGTAAACTATTGATCGTTTAATTGTACTAAGACGCCTTATTACTACCTTTCTATTATAATCAGGTAATGTTATCATTTAGATTTGATATAAATTTTTTTTTCAAGTAATTCTTTAAGGCCTTATAGAAAGGCAGCTGCTATCTCTTTTCGAGATTTATTAACCGTAGCACCATATGTTTAATACAATTTCTGTAAAAATTCTTTTACACAGAATCTATTTATTAACAAAAGAACAAACAATAACTGGCATTCTTGAACAACAACACAACAACACAACAATATAACACAACACATCACATCACATAAAACTTAATAATTCACTTGACACGTTCAACAACTTTTATTTGACCAAAAAGCAAAAAAAGGCAAAAAAAAAAAAAAGGAAGAAGACCATCGAAAAGTAACTCCTTTGACAAGCTCTAGAAAGTATAGAGAAATGGTAGCAAGAAGAAAAAGGCATTTGCAAAGAAGTGTCATGTTTAGAAACTGCCAAACGAGGTCGTCACTTTGCCTTACTGAAGTCGCGTAATACACATGCATATTTTATAAGTTGTGTATGGTAAAAAATAAAAAAAAAAAAAAAAAAAAAGAGAAAAAAGAAAGAAAACACAGGCCAAAATCCGTATACAGCCGTATACGTAGAGTTAAGTAGAAGGAAGGGACGATAAAGAGAATGGCAGAAAATCTAGGGAATTTTCTCGTACGGAGACCATTTCAAGCATTGTGATCTGTGAACGTAAAAGAAGTCAAATATTGTTAGTGGCAACCGCAATATGCCATTTGGGAGGCCGTAATGGCCAGTCCTTCTTAGTAACAATAGTCAGTCAGTAGAAAACTTGCAGTATGTTAACGAATTTTTCGTATATATTTTCTTTTTGTGCTTTCTTTTTCACTGTATTATCCCTACGTGCGGTTGTCATACGGAGAATACACGTAAGTAAGGATATCTTAGCAAAACCAAACTCAATTGTGGCGTGCAAGTAAAAATGAGACTAAACTTTAGCAAAAAAAAAAAAAAAAAAATGGAAAGAAGAACATCTCTTTCCCTTTTTCTTTTTTTTTCTTTTTATTCGTTATTATTATTGTTGTTGCTGCTGTTGTTGTAAAAACCCCATTTCAAGTGAATATTTGAATTGTTGACTTTGGTTTCGTGAGGCTAACAAGGACTCTGTGGATTTGCTAGGTTTGTTTGCGTTCGTTTTTTGTTTTCTTATTTGGTGGCGGCGATGGTGGACCATGTCAGAGATATATACTATACAACATATAGCATGAAATTGGTACAAAGTGGTTATGGTAGTAACACAGAGAAACAGAGAAGTAAACGAAGCAGAAGAAGAAGAAGAAAAATAAAAGGGAAATAGTATAACAACTAAGAATAAACTGGAGAAAATATGCTGCACTGCAGCACGTCACTACGTGGTTAGCAAATTTATTATGGTAAACGGAAGTTTGAGAAAATAAGCAGCAGCATGAGTAACATAACGAAACAGAAAAAAAAAGTGAACTGCTATGAATATTTAGTTTTTGGCTTGCCAGGCACCATAATATAGCCGGGACCTTTTACACTTGCCAACATTTACAACGGCGATGATAATAATAACAACAACAATGATAGCAACAAAACATAAACAATTTGTTTCTTTAACAATATCAATATATCTTCAGCCTTGGGAAGGAAGTCTACCGCAACTGATGTAACGGATTCTTGGATAACATTTTTTTTTTTCTAATAATATGAACAATTTCAGAAATCTATAAACGTTTTATAAAATAATATAAAGGAAAAGTGCACTTTTTGGGAGGCTTAAGTCAAGTTCTCTGTAATGCTTTAGAAAGAAGAATATTGTAAATATTTTATACTAGAGAGAGAGAGAGACAGAGTGAGAAATATAGATAGAGATTGAGTGAGAGAGGGAGAGAGCGAGAGAGCGAGAGACAGAGAGAGAGAGCGAGAGAGAGAGAGAGAGAGAGAGAGAGAGAGAGAGAGAGAGAGCGAGTGAGAGAAAGAAAGAGAGAGAGAAATTTTTAATATTAGAGAAGAAATTCATGTAATCAAAATTCAATAGTTTTTTTCTATTTCTGTCTTGAAAACTTGAAAAGCTTTCCAAAAAAAGCGGAAATACATTTCATTCACAAAATGACTTTTAATTCAGTGCTTAATATTTGTCTGATATTCACAAGAATACAGTGAATTATTATATATCACATCGACAGCGGTGCTTATACAATACAATACAATACAGGATGTTCCGCTTTTGATTTTTGAGCGAATTTTTTTCAACAGTGTCTATCTCATTAGGAATTTAAGAGTCAGCTGGCTTTGCAGTATACTGTAGACCAAACGACCGAACTTCTTTTTTTAAAACTTATTTTCTAACTGTAAGCAGTAAAGAAATAGACACGCGGCAGAAGATGCATCGTATCACATCGTACAAAGTACGGCCAATGTTGCACGATGAAAATTTGTTTATTGTAAACCAAACATAAGAAAAATGCTTTTTTAAAATTCGAGTTTGAGTTATGTCATCATCCGGTAGTGACAATGATAATTTGCTCTCGTAGATTTAAATTAAAAACGTCTCTGAGAATTTTGCGTCCTTTTAAGATTAAAATTCTTAGACAAAGTTAAAAAATCTTGCTTAACTTCAATATATTGTGCTGGTTATGTGCCAACGTTTCGGCCATCCGAAGTTTGCCGGACTCACTGGCAAGGCATTGGATGCGGTCGTAGACTCGTCCAAAGGGCACTGCGTTAATCTTGCCCTGATTGTCGATCTCGCGATATCGACTTCGACCGTCTTTTTGACCAAATTAAAATGGAATTTCTTGAAATAGGAAATGAATTGTCTTGCTTATCGGAGAAATTTGCCAAGTATCAAAAGCTCTTTGAGAAATGTGAATACCTTGAGGGTCTTGGCTCGCTACAGAGAAACAAATCATCGGTTTGTGAATAATTGCGAAATAATTTGATCACAAGCAGATCGTAAATATTGATCAAATAACTCTTTAGTAATCTATTGATGAAAATTCTCCTTTCTCTCTTACCAATAAAACAAAATAATTATAATAAAAACAAAAACCTTTCAATTTCATTATCATATGCACGATAATTATTTCAATATTTTAGTATAAAAATATGTTTAAAGATTTGATCAGTTGATCGGTCAGTGTTTATATATAAAAGCCGAAGAATAGAATTAAGATTAATCGATGGTAAGGTATACTTCCCTCATATATCAACTAATAGAAAAAAATTTTTGCTTAAATAAAGAATTATGTTCTTTATACGACGAGTTGTTCTCTCTGATTGTCTACTGCTATAACAGACTGACTGCTGCTTTTACTGGTTGGTGGTAGCAACAGTAGCAAAGAAGACTGCCCTAATAATGTCTGCTTGCTTGCTTGCGTTCATATATATATATATATATATGTGTGTGTGTGTATGTGTGTGTGTGCATTAATGCTTGTGTGTGGTATGAGTTGTATATAATTCTGACCTAACATTTTGCGATATTGTATTGTTAATGTGTATGCTTGTGTGTGTGTTTGTGTGTAATATTTGGCAAATGTTGCCGAAAAATATTTGTAGGTGCCCAACGTGTTTTATACAATGCTGTAAGGTCATAATTTCTTGCTGCGTTATACATGTATGTTTATACCTTGAATAAGCGTGTGTGTGTGTGTGTGTGTGTGTGTATGCTTATAATACAATACAAAACTTGTGCAACGTTTGAATTTCCGTTTTAAGCAAAAGAAATGTACTGCAGAAGCATCATCAGAAGCAGTAGTAGTAGTAGTAGTAGTAGTAGTAGTAGTAGTAGTATTCAGAGCACAAGTAGATGTTTTCTTGTTTACAGAGTTCACACAAAATAAGTAGAAAAAGAAAAACAAAAACAAAATATGAAAAACGGAGCGAAAAAGAACAAGAAGAAGTGATGCTTGCCGAGCACACACAATGGAGGCTTGAAAACGAAACAATACTCAACCAAGAGATGAAGAAAAAAACAAAAAGAATTAAGAAACAACAATAATGCAAAAAAAAAAGTAATGATGCTAACACACAAATTCGGGCGACACAGCATATGTACTAAATGCATAAGCATAACTGTGTGCATGTGTATGCATGAATGTATGTGTGCTACTAAATAAAATGAATGAATGTACGGACTGCATACGTAACAATGTCAACTTTTAAGAGTAACTGCTGCCGCCTGGAATGTATAAAACGGCAACCAAAGAATAACGGACTATAAAGCACGGACTACAATTGAGTAGGGAGTGCAAGTGTAAGTATGTGTGTGTGTGTGCGTTATACACGAAGTACAATTTATATCACCATACGTGTGGTATTAACACAAAGAAAACAACAGCAACACAGCAACTGAAATTGTAGTGCATGTGAAATTGAAAAGATATACATGAACACCAAGGCATAGCATCGCGTAGGCATATATATATATATATATATATATATATATATAGATATATGTGTATGCGGTCGCGTATGTATGTATGTATGTGTGTGTGTAGTTTGTGTGCAAGTGTATATCTGTATAAGTGACGATTTGTGAGGATGAAAATTTGATTGTGTAACCAAAATATGTTCTTCTTTCGTCCGTTCGTGAATTTGTGCCTCAAGTCGTAATTTGTCTTCGCACATGGACACATACCTCGACACACACACACACACACACTCACACATATACTCATACACAGGAACACTCAAAGCAAGCAACCGTTTATCTGAGAAAAGAAAAAAAGGGTTCATAAATCTTAAAAGATAGTTTTTTAATAAAACGAAAACATATACGAACGAAACGAACAGCAGGAGCGAGAATGAGTGGTGAACAATTTCTCTTTTCGTTCAACTTCAACTTTAACTTTTCCGTCTTGTTAAAGTGAAAAAATCAAAAAAATCTTCACGCAAATACACATACACTCACACACATACGCACGCAAACACTTAAAGATTGTAGCATATGGAACGTGTCTTAGTCTATTTTAGAATGGCACTAAATTCCCGTTATGCTTATTTAGAGATTTTCATGTGTTACTCTGTGAAATCTATAAACTGAATACAAAATTATTATTGCAGCAATTTTGCGAAACAAAAGGAAACTCAATGCAATGCAGGCGTATTCTTATATGTCATCCCAAGCGGGTGTTTGCGGGCGAATTATCCTTTCAATTTATTTTGGCATATGTGCTGTAAAAGGAAAACATACATGTACACACACATGAATGCTTACACGGATGCTGATGCTGATGCTGATGTTGATGCTGCTACTACTACTGCTGCTTCTTTTTTCATTTCATTTTTGGTTTTCTTGCAAACGTTTGCCAATGAAATTTTGCTTAAACTCGTAAGAAGTCTTGACGTTGAATCTTGAAATTTCCTTTAGTGGAAGCTTCTCTTTGGCTTATACATATGAACATGAGAAGAAGTTTATATGTATGTATATGTGTGTGCGCGTTGTATATGAGCACATGTACATTGCACATGTACATACACATATTCACTTATTCTCTTGTGTAAAGGACGAACTGAAACTGGGTATCTGTGTTCATATGTGTGTACGCGTGCAATCGGCAGGCAGGCATATGTTACTTTTATACTGTTTAGTATGCATCAAAGTACATTTTCGAGTTTTTTTTTATGTTATATTTCTTTTTTTTTCCATACTTTATTCCTTTTGCCATCAAGACAAAATTGATTTATATTGAAATGTTAAAAACTACTCATCCAATATTTTCTACAATATATATATATATATATACGAACACACACACAAACATATGCATACATACATACATACATGCAGTACATTTACAAAAGTTAGAGTAAAGCTTTTAAATGTTGAAAAATTTCTTAAAATAAAAAATTAAGCTTATTTTTTGTTATCTTTTTAAAATTTAATAACACAATTTTTCTAAACCAGACACAGTAAAGGAAAAAAATCTTCTTCTTTAACTGTAGAAATGAGTTACTGCTAAATACCTACGCTTACCTATAACGATCTTCAATGCCTCCGTATATATGAAATTGTTTTTAATGTAATTTTATTATTTCGATTGTACTCTCACACACATCTAGTGAATCATATTTCACCCTTTTATCCAGTTTGGCTCGTACTCGTTATTGTTTCTGTTCTCTATTATTCGTTTAGCTAAAGTGAAAAAAGTAGAGAGACAGAAAGTTGAAATCCATCTTAATATATACGAGCCGTTGTTATATTCGAAACTTCTGTTAAACAAGTTTTTGATTTGCTACGAAAAAAAATATTGAAATTCATGTAGCGGTTGTAAAACAAGGCCTAATAAGTAATGCAAAGTTATACTCAATTGATAGATTTATTGTTCAAGTCTATTTCTTCTAAAATAACTTGTATCTGGACATGATAAGTGAGTTTAAACGCGTAGTCGTAGAATAATCTCAAATGACGATTTTGGGCGTAACGTAAGTACGACAGATTAATTAACGAACTCCTTGAGCGATCTTTGAGTGCGATGACAATGGGAACTTCAATTGGGTTGGATATTCCATAAATTGAAGGCAGCCACTAGCCCAAATCAGGAATGGGAGGACTGGGTAATGTTTGTTGTATACATTCGACTTGACTTTAAGGAACATCTAGATGGGTGGTAAGGACGTCTGCATGCAGGTTGGTTCAAAGGTGAGCAATGTGTTTAAACAACAAGAACTCGCCGTAGTGTCTTCTTTTTTAAGCCGAGAGCGTTGAGAATGTGGTCAGTGTGGTATTCTCTTTAATTTCTGGCGGTATTTTCCTTAGAACGGCCGGCCTTAGCTTAAATCGTATAGAAACGTTCTATATCTAATGCGTTCCGATTTTCTCAGTATCGTCACAGGCTTCTCCGACACAGTTCCACTTTTTCTCAGCTTTCGACATGTGGATCGTTCGATGAGATCGCGGCTGCTATCAAAGCCACCATTTTACAGTTGTTTTTTTATCTATTCGAGCGTCATAAGCAAAGGATTTTTAGATTATGTCTAAATCGATACGATAGAATATTGTGTGGCCTACTGTGTAACTGAATGTTATTAAAGAACTTGATTGGCGAAGAACCAGAAGAATCAATTAATATGTTTGATATTGGCGATCGAGTGCAACCAGGCTAGACCTGATAAGTCCCGTACATACGAGCTATATTCAGTTGTGAGACAAAACAAATTGTAGAGTCGCGATAGAAACAGTATATACTCTGCTTAAGCATGAATGAAGAATGAAGAATTTCTTGTGAAGAAAAAGAATGAAGAATTTCTTCCATTATTATTATCTTGCAAGCATTTTTGAGGGCTACTCTTTTAGAAACATGCAAAATACTATCTTTACAAGATACCAAAATAGGGTTTAGTAATTTATAAATTAGAAGAAATGTTAGTATTAGATTAAAATGTTTTTCGATCCTATGAATTAATTTAAATCATATTCTGTGATAAAAGAGTTTTTATGAACACTTTATGAAACACTTTAATTCCGTTTTTTCCTGTTTCAATACCGATGATTTGATTAAAGATATAATAAATAAAAAGTATGAGAGAGATTGATATCTTAGCTTAACCAGGTGCCAGATTAAACTTTTGTGGTTGTGTGCGTGTGTGTGTTTGTGTGTACTCGGTTTCATCGTACATTTCTTATAAAAGGGTACACAATCGATAATACTTTAAGTGTTTTGTCGCGGCATGATCTCAAGCATTATTTTTGTGTATCAACGATGCGGTGCCTAATGTGAGCCTTTCACAACAAATAGTCTTAAACGGTGTATACACGATGGCTCTTTAAAAAAACTTTTTGAAGATTTCTCTCAGTCGTATGTTATCGTTAAAATTAGCGGATGATGGGAAGTAAACAAAGATTCCGGGATAAAACATTCAAAAAAAAAAAAAAAAAAAAAAAAATGCAATAATAAAAAAAGACGTAAAACTAATTAAAAACAATATTCTGAACTTTTTATTATATTATTTAAAAAAGAAAAAATGTCCAATAAATTTACCAATTTATACGTACAGGCTTCTCCCACATAGGATGTGATGCGTATACACATACATACATACATATATGCATATATATTGTATTCCCACAGTGGTCATATATTAAACAATTCCTTTATTTTATGGTTTATTAAAAGGAACAAAATCAGATAAGAAATAGCGATACGAACATACACATGCACACACACAAAACGCTTACACAACATAATAACCACTTTTTTTCTACACAAGTTAAAAAAAAAATGGGTAAATAACAACTTGAATGCAAACGCACTCACATACATACACACATGCATACATGCACACATACATACATATACATAAATATGCGCACACAGCTATATGGTATGATCGTCATAATTTTTATGGCGATAAATGAGTCAAGATATCGAGTTGACAACATAAAAGTTACAGCATCGTCAACGTATTGTACATAATTAAATGTCGGCAATTAATCAAATATATGTATGTGGTAGTAGGAAATATGTATATCTTTATGTGCGTATATATCTGCTCGCACACATACTAACGTGTGCAAATAGAATACGCGGTTTAAAGGGCAGAGCAAAGAGTTTTTGGGAATAAAAGCAAAAATAAAACAAAAAAAAAACAAAACAAAAAATGACTACGACGACCTCAGTGTTGAAGAACAATAAAAATAAATAAAATCCTGAAATTAATATGCGTCTACAACACAAGTTGAAATGGTTTAAAAAATAACAACCCAGAGAAGAGTAAAAGCAACAGCAGTAATAGCTACAGCAACCGCGGCAGCAGAAACAGTAACACATCAACTCATTAAAATATATGTTGAGTAGCAACAAACAAAGTCAACGAACACTCACACACACGCACACACACATACTCACGGTCAGCTCACGCAAGCCTATATATTCATTTTAACCATTTAGCCTGATGGTTACCCAACCGCCGGCTAACCGTACGTTAAGTCCGTCCGAATGTCACATTCTCAGAATACATGTTTTATGCTGTTGTTGTTGTTGTTGTTGTTCTTGTTTTATCAAAAGTCTCTATATAAACAACAAAGACAAACGGAAAAAAAGTCGTGGGAGCAATTATAATTATTTTTGGGATTTTAATGTCCCGCCAGATACAAGAGGACGACAAAGAACGGACAATTCTTGACAATAACAACTGCAACAACAACACTAATGTATGTTTATACAAATATACCAAATGCGGATTTACTACAAATAAATGTTCGTTACGAAATATTTTATATTCATATACATATAAACACACACACGCACACACACACACACTATATATGTATATATGTACGTATCTATGGCGGTATGCGAGTACATATGGTTGAGTATATGTCTTTGGTTTTAAGTGTGTGTAAATGAGCAGTTTATCATTGGACATTGGACGGCAACAGCAACTGTGATTTTTATCTGTAACTTCAGCATAATAACAATAATTCTTAAAGTAGGGGAAGGTAAGCAGAAGCACAAGCAGAAGTAGCGACAGCAGCAGCAGTCAGAGCAGGAACGGTTTTTGCGAGTAGTTTTTACTGACTGGCGTATGAACAGTCAAACATACATATACTATCAACTCCATAGCTATGAGTGTTTGCCTTGAAGGATGCTAAAAATGTTGGCTGGCATCTGAAAGCCACTGTCGCACAGTAACCAACGGTGCGTACAAGTTGTAAAATGATATCATAATATGCGCCATCAACGCATACGTAGGACAAAAAAAAAATTTATAACTCATTTCGTTTGCTTATTCAATGTTATTGTTACCTTACCTACCATTCATCCTACTCTATACACCTTTATGCGGCACGAATCATACATACATTTTCGCCTGCTCAATACCTTTTAAACCACTTACAGATCAAACGACAAAATCTGTTGGAATTGTTTCTGCTGTCTTTTGAATTTGTATTCTTCTTATACACTTCTGTTACTTCTTTATCATCATCTTCTGTCCCTATATATGCATATATATATATATATATATATATATATATATATAAAACAAATTTACACTTTTGTCTCCTGAATTTCTTTTCCTTCTTTTGCTCTCTTAATGCGTTTGGATTATTATTACTATTGTTGTTGTTGTTGGGGTGGTATTGTTATTGTTGCCGTTTTTCTTTTTTTTTTTTTCTTTTTTAAACGGCGCCACTTTATTAACCCTGACTTTTTTATATATAATCACCGAGCACTGGAAGTATATTTATTTCGATAATCTGCTTGTAACGTTGAAATATATCCATTTAAGGTTATGCGTACGTAAGGAGTGCGCTATTTATTTTCTTTTTTGTAGAGTTTCTCGAAATCAAAAGAATTGAAGAAAAAAAGCTAAAGTTAAGCTTTCTATGCTTTTTAGACGATTTCCTTTTATCCTTCTAATATAGTTCGACTTTAACATTCCACAAACTGGTATTACGAAAATCGATTTGCGAATGTTTTGTAGTCGATAACAATAATATCTCTAATCTTTTATTAATCAGATATCTTAAGTGTAGATCTTTGCTCTATTGTTTCTTCTGTGTTATGTTTCATATAATTCTGAAAGACAAAAAATACCCCCCCCATAGTCCGCTTCTAATTTAAACTCGATGGGTGTTAGAGTAGCAACCCCATCATGGTAACTGAACTGGTAGTCGTTTCAAAGTTATCTTATAATTTTTGCTACTTGTTTTGCTTAATTTTTTTTTTTTAGTATGAATGAGTCTATATATATATATATATATATATATATATGTATATATATATATATATATGTATATATATATATAAACGAGCAGCTTTTTAAAATTGGCATCTGTTTAAAGTTGTGCCAATGATTTTTATTAAAGACTCACTCCGTGTGTTAAAGTTCAACTCGTTGGACCCCCTACTAATGTGCCAATGAGCTGTTAATGTGCTGGAAAAAAAAACAAAGCGGAAAACAACAGCCATCGTATAAAGTCATATTATTATGCTTGCCAACAGTTTTTTACCCATATTCTTTTAAATTATTAAATTATAAATATTAAATAAAAAAATTTTATGAGTTTTATGTACAAATTTATTGATGACATTCTTCTCATACGGTTTGTAAATATCAAAAGAGAAGCCGACCGAATATATCATAATATTCAATATCAGGCCACCTAGTGATAAAATTAGTTTAAGCGTAAATGAACGAAATTGAAAAGAATTATTAAAAAAAAAAGTAGCCAGCAACGAAAAAACAAAATGCTTTTATTCAAGGCAACCCATGATTTCACGTGACACTATAGAGTTGCATGGAGAGATATCTCTCCTCTTTTAACTTTTTCATCCCATCTCTGTGCAGCAGATTTTCACCTCATCAATGAACTGTGATTAAAGCGCAAGCGAAGTTTTATCGTTCGTTTTTTTGGACGATGCCAGGTATATGTATAAATGTAGGAGCATATGCATGATATGAAATAGAAAGTTACGAACAAATACAGATTGTCTGACCACTAAAGTATTTGAAAAGTTACTGCTTTTATCGCTAAGAGATTTGGATTAAATACTTTCCATTCTAAAAGTGTTAAAGGTATTATATCTCTACTCATAAACTTTCTAAACTTCATCTACATACACGCCCACAATATCAATGCTTTTCTCATAAAAAATTAAAAAAAAAAACGAAAGATTTCTCCTTTTTTTATAGTTGATAAAATAGCAAAATATTCAACGATTAAAAAACTTAATTCAGCTCAAGTGTAATTATACAGCTTTCTTTGAAAAAATCTTAGAAAGAATAAGAAAAATTTATTTGGATGTATGTTTGATATTTAATATTTAATATTTAATATTTAATATTTAATATTTAATATTTAATATTTAATATTTAAT
>KK351023.1:716546-785330 GCA_000671755.1 Glossina brevipalpis
TAAAGAATAAGAAAAATTTATTTGGATGTATGTTTGATATTTAATATTTAATATTTAATATTTAATATTTAATATTTAATATTTAATATTTAATATTTAATGTTTAGTATTTAGTATTTAATATTTAATATTTAATAAATAAATATTAAATTATTTATAAATATATATATAAACATTAGTGTATTTTAGTAAAACATTTATTAAATTAATGAGGTCTTTATCGACACATAATGAAAACTCATACTCAAATTCTCTCTCATATTCATACGCGTAAATATATAGATAGATTTTATCTAAAGAAGAAACATCTATTGTAGTACAAAGCACGAAAATCGTGTAAGATATTTCTATACTCTAGAAAACAAAAATGTAAATGAATGTAACACAACTAATAAATATTGATATCTGTGCAAAGTATGTTTAGTTAAGCTTTATGATAGTTGTACTCTATTATTAAATCTGAAACATCGCCATTCAATTATAGTTAATAATGCCGATTGCATTTTATGAGAGTGTTTGTGGATGTTTGTTATGATTAAATGCGACAACTTTATTAGTTAGTGATGCTCTGTAACAACAAGTGATTAAACGTCAAAGTTACTTTCCACCACTTTAAAGGTATTCATGAATCATAGATCGTTTACTTCAAAGAACGAGTCTGAGACGTTGATAATAATGGTTGTTCTACGCAAAAATTATAAATAAATTGTAGCAACAATTACTGTATATGAATATATATAAATATATATATATATATGTATAAGCACACACACACCTTAATAGCAAGTAAAACGAGGTATAAAGTGAGAAAGAAAATTTGATGTAATCATCACGTGAATGCAATACATTCCATCGCTACATTTAGTACATTTCTTATTGTTTAGTGAAAAAAAAAAAATTTCTAAATATTTTGTAGATCAAGCCATGTCCATCTACAACGCAGTAATAATATATAAACACGCGACGCGTGTGTTTCTCGGATTTTTTCTAAAATTATTGTAACTTTCTTCCCAGCAAATGTACAACATGTTCCGAAATTCCTAAAGCAACAACTAGTGTATGGGTTGTGTACTAAGCTTGAAAAACCGATATCGAAATTTATATATGTTAAAACCAAGATTATTTCTACTGTTTAATCTCAATATATCCATAAAATTATTCTCGTTCTTGCTTGTCTTGTGACACCTTAAAGCTCTGTCACCAAAAATTTGCAAGTGCATGTCAAAGATCCATGAAAAAAATATTATGTAATCCACGTAAACCAGAATAAGAACGAATTATTTTTATGTAAAATCTAAAGTTACAAAAATCATTCGCTGAGAAAGAGAGAGAGAAAGAGATAATGAAAGATAGGTATCCAAACATTTCATAAAATTGTCTTCTCAACAAAAGTCATACAACATTTTAAGGACTGAATAGACACCGATTTCGTCTGGCAAGCGACGTTGGCTTATAGTTTCGCAGAGCGAAGAAGATATTTGTTTCACTACGGAAAAAGATGTTTTAATACCACCAAATGATTTGTCTAGCCATCTATGCAACCATCCAACCATCGATCCATCCGTGAACAGTGCCATGTGACGATTGTAAGAAGGGATCTTTTCAGCTAAAAGAACTTTGTATACAGTAAGACTATACTGATGATATCCTTGCTATAAGTGTTAAGACAATCATCGATCAAAATGTTTGAATCGTAATCGTAGTACACTCGGTAGGTCTTTGAGGGATAACTATATTAAAGTAGAAGTTGCAGATTCTTTGCTATAGAAGAAGGGAAGGTTCTATTTCGCCTTTGAAGAAATTCGATCCCAAAACTCATTGTGGAGTCAAACATATTGAGATATAGTTATGGTTCTGAGAGCGAGAAAATGTTAACTTTTCTTAACATTAAAAAAAAAAGAAATTTATTTTACTAAATAAATTAGTAATAAAAATATTATAACAGTTTTCCCAATTCGTTATTTCTCAGATATATGCGAGTACTGGCTTCTGTTTTGCTTGATTCTTCCCAATAACTTTTTGGGGGAAGCAGAGCTTATCCACCTTTATTTACATAATTAGAACTCTTTGTTATTTCATATTTGAAGAAGTAAACATTAGCATAGGATCCGTTCTTTGTTGTCGATCATCATTAAGTACCGACACAAACAATATGATGATAAAGGTAACAATCTGTTCACTTTTTATTGGACCAAATTTTCCTTCTGTTCTGTTTTAAAGTTTTTTGTTCTCATCTAATGCAAACGTCAGATTAAATTTGTTTATGAATCCTTTTTATAACGAAAAATCTTTATGACAGAAATGATGATTATGCTTTAGATATCTGGTGGCTGTCATATCTTTACTGTAGACTGTCTTACATTTCAAAGCGACTTTTTTGGGGGGCTTCACTTTGCAAAAGAAAAAAAAAAAAATTAAGAAAAAACGAATGAAAAAACAAAATAATAAGAAAAACATCAAATCATACGCCATTATATCGGTTCGCGGACGGTTGACGTTGGCTAAAATATATTCACAGACATAATAAAAATGCCAGAAAAGCAAATATCATATAATACGAAGGAGTAAATGTCCAGTCACTCAGCAGTTATATATGCGAATACCAATACAAATCTAAGTAACTGATTGGATTGCACTGCCTCCGCAATAGCAGCAACATCGACATCAACAGCAGCAGCAGCAGTAGCAGCAGCAGCAGCAGCAACAGTAGAAGCAGCATTAGCGTAGACAACTGAAGGAAAACGAAGCTAAATCAAACCAAACCCATACCAACTAACTGATCGTCAGAGCAAACGACCAGTTAACCAACCAACCAAATAAACAAACAGCATATGAATGCCTGGACAGACTGAATGATAACTGATTGAAAAGCTTAAAGACGACAAAATAATGTATTTGATGATGTTGTCGCGTTGTTGTTTTGTGCCGCTGTTTATTGTACTGATAGTCTAGTGTTGTTTGTTGTGTGGTTAAAGCTGTTTAGTAGCTGCTTACATAGTTTATGTCAACAAAACATCATCCGGTTGGCCGTGCTTGTGTGTGTGTTGCTATTTTCTACTTACCTCATACGTATATATATATATTTTTTAAATTCTTGATAGAGAGTTCGTTTTTTACTTATTTATGCATAAATATGAAAAAAAAAGTAAAAGAACAACAACAACCACAACAGTAAATAGGCAGCACCATTATCATCGTCGTCAACGTCTCATTGCCAACCATTACCATCGCAAGGGGGTCTTAATGACCACAATGTGATCATTTTTATATTGCCGCTTATACGTATATGCATCTGTGTGTGTGTGTGTGTATATATATATATGTGTAAGTTAGTATATGACTTAGTCGCCTTTGAAGATGAGAAATTTGCACTTGAACTTGCCATACACACGCCTGCAATTCCTGCCTCTGCAACTGACCAATATCAACTATACGTTCACAAAACACAAACATACGCAAGAATGTACACTACATATGCCATTGAATACATACATATATATATTCATTTAAATACATTTATGTATAAGCATATGCATATGTATTCATGTATTTGTATTCATTGGCTATTTGCCTCTTTTTTGTTTATGATATTGTTGCAGTGATTTTCAGTTTTCTTTTTATTATAATTTCTCTGTCACTTGCCGTTCGTATTATGTCTGACTGTCTGCCTGCGTATGCGTGTTTATTTGTGTATGAATGTATGCGGTTACATTGCCACTGCCATTACATTATGGGCGTTTGTATATTATTTTATAGACATCGTTGTGTCATTATTATTATTATCGTCATCTTTCCAACGTAGTTATCATGCCGAATACATAACTTATGTTAGAAAAGAAGAAGAAGCGAAAAAAAAAAATAAATAAATAAGTAAAAAATCGTACATACACATAAAAAACTAAGAAAACTAAGAACTTTTGCTCGGTGTCTATTTGTCTTCTTAACCATCCATCTAACAACTAAGCAACCAAGAAACCATCCATCCATCTAACCTAACATTCATCTATAGATTCATTCATATATATATATATATATATTTGTGCGTCCGTCTGCCTAAATGTCTGTCCAGTCCTCCTTTCATTCATTTTTATAATGCTACTGTTGTTGTTGTTTTTGCATTTGTTATGGTAGCAGCTATTAATTCATGCCGCGCAATTTATAACTTTTGGTTGTTTAACACATTAACAGCGTTTAGATAGATGTTCAGACATACTTGCATACATATGTATGCACAGTTTTAAACAACAAACCCAACAACAACGATATACAACAATAACATCAACGCGAATACATTTATACTTTAGCCGATTGTCTATTGTCGCCTGCACAGTGTTGTATTGCATGACGTTTGTCATGTCATGCCATGTTGCATCTATTTGCTGTTGCTTAGTGTTTGTTTTCTTGCTGTTGTTATTTTTGTTGCTTTGTTTTAGTTGGCGTATACATTTATTTAAAATTCATTCTTTTACTAGAAAGTGGAAGAATACTGGTTATGTTACTGAGATTCAATCTGTTTTGTTTTTGTTTTTTTGTTTTTTTTTTTTTCATTTTTGTTGTTGTGCTTTACATATTCAAGCACACACGCACACACATATGCATGCATAAAGACAAAGATGCATAAAATGAAAATGAAATTTTCGGACTTCAATCAAATGTATTTTAAGACTTGATAATGAACTTGAATTTTGTTGTTTTTTTCGTATGTAACTTCACTACAGTGCCAGACGTCAAGTGGTAGGCGTTTATGAGAATATATTTTAAAGGAAAGAAAAAAATTCTTTTCAAAGATTTGATTGCGTAATTGAAACTTAAATGCTGAAATGGCATGGAACTATATACAAAATTTAATTTGTAATACAAGTAAAAATTGTTCACAAAATTTTACAGATAGAAGTTGAAAAGCATATAAGTTTGATCTAATAGATCGTATTTGAAGTTAATAAAATTTATTTTCCTATGATATGCGAACATTTGACAGAAACTGTAATAGCTTCGTAATCTAGTACTGCTACTACTGCTGTAAAATGATTCATTTTAATTGTATTTAAGCAGAAATACTCACAAACTCTCTTCAGAGCTGGTTGGGAATAGTAGTAGCATGCAATGTAAACCTTAATAATAATTAGTCTGTAAAAGAAGTACAAGCGATTTCATAAATATGGAAGTGTAATTAGCTTGACAATATAATAAGAAGTCTTCATTTTAAGGAAACAATACAAGAACTTTGTGCTGATAGTGAAAATCATTCATTTAACGGCTAAGAAACATGAAGAACACTTTCTCAACTCGTATTTCATTAGCTAAAAATAAAACCTTAATATTTTTAATTTTTTCATCAATTCAAGACAATTTTTGTTTCGACTACTTTTATGCAATTTTTAGAAAAATAAAATATTGCATCAATAGAAGATTTGTAAATTCTTTGAAGGGTCTTTTAAAAAGAGATGTCAATTTAAGTCAATCATCATACTACGGAGATATTGTTTCACGAACTGAGCAACAGCTAACGCCGTCCTGCTGAAAATAAACATCATTCACATCCATAGTATCAACATCATTCATTTGCTCTAACGCTCAAACCAGTAACATTTTTGATAAACTATTGACAAAATTACATCGCCAGAGTTGAAATATCGCATTATATTATTACTCGTTAAGATTGGAGAGGCCGTTTAAGCATTTCTCTTGAATTGCCGAAGATTCAGATCCGACAGCTGTGCGTACGTTTACGTACCCAGACAGATGAACACGATCCCCATCAATCACGGTAGTTCTTCCCTTTTCGACCAGGCCCACACGTGATGTGCCTTTTACGTGTAAGCAGGATTGTAATCAGAGGTTTTATAAACGGAGAGGGAAAGGAAAAGAGAGTAATTTTTGCGTACGTTCGACATGAAAGTGGAGTATTATTAGTAATGGCGAGAAAGACAATTATAGATGAGGTGTTCTAAGAGCGATCAACGCAGTTGAAGGACGTTGATTCGCGGTAATGTATTATGCGGTATAAGGGCAACTCCAGCACGAGCGAATGATGATGTTGAGAAGGACAAAGAGTTTTGTTAAAGGACTTGACTCCACAAATCTCCGTTTTAATTCCATACAATACTTGCCCTGCAGATATTTCTACATAAAGACAACAAAATCTACGTTACGCCTCAAATATCGCTGATGTTGCACACATCCCTTTCACCCGTGAATTGCTGAACACTACGTTCCACACAGTCGTGAGTCAAAGAGAGAGAGAGAGAGAGAGAGAGAGAGAGAGAGAGAGAGAGAGAGAGAGAGTGAGAGAGGTAAATTATGAAAGCTCCTATCCACACGTGCGTATTGTACTCATATTTTGGTTAAATGTAGGCTGCATCACAGCATTTTTGGTATCACTGTAAATATTGTAGGGTCTTGATTGCATCAGTACGATAAAAGCGAATATTACGCATTGTTGACATTGTAATTTATTCTGTTTATTCGACTTGATTTTGTTGAGATCTCATTACAATATATTCATTCGTAATGCAGCGTTTATTTTGTAACACGGTGCCGGGTTGTCTCTGATTGGAAAGGCAGTAAATGAATAAATACGGTTTCCTATTATGCAAAAGTGGTTGTTAATTAAGATCAGGAAAAGAAAGAGAGGGAGAGAGAGAGAGAGAGAGAGAGAGAGAGAGAGAGAGAGAGATAAAGAGCAAAATATTTTGGTTTAATTTAAAAAGCATGGTCAAAATGAGTATTTGAATACGATTACCTATGGAGGATTCCCTATATGAAAACCTCACTTTGTGTGTTTTTATTATAGGTCCCAAATGTCATCGCAATAATAGTTATATGCAGAGTGTTGAAAAATGGCACAAAATTTAAAATGACAACTATGGTAGTACATATTTGAATACAAATGGCAAGACGGCTTAAAGGAATTTGCCTCGCATTGACATTAGACTTGATGAAATAGATTTGAATGAACCGATTTATAATATTTGTTCTACATATCGGGAAATATTCCGACTCATCCCAAAGTTTGCAATTTTGAGAAGATTTCAAAGTGAAACTTCATCATTAGATTATACTTGAAAGCCGGACTTATTTTCTATTGAAATTTGATTCGCTTCTAAAACGTTCTTTACTTAACGGGGATTGCGAATTACGATCATGTTTACTGTCTGCAGTCTTGAGCTTAGCATATAATTTTGCCTTAAATTCGTTCTCTTTCATAGGTATGACTTTCGAAATTATAGGTAAAATTGAATATACGAACCGTGTATATTTTTCAAAAGTGATCTAAGTCTATCTCCGAAAAAAGTTCAAATTCTCTCTTTGAATATTTACAATTTTTCTCTCTTTCAAATTATTTTATATATTATTAGCAAACATATAGATTTTTGCAGCTAATGAATTTCTAATAATTATTAATTTTCCGAAAGTTCTCTAATATATATTTTTTTTTATAATAAATCGAATTAAACCATTTTCGGAGTAAAGGATTCATAAAAAGTTCTTGTGTTGCTGTCACAATATAAATAAATCAATGCATCTTTGGGGATCGTTGCTAATTTTGATCGTTAAATTATCAATAAAATTCTTGCAATAAACTATTGTCTGAATTTAACTAAATTTATATATTCACAATGATTACTTGATTCTTGTATCGAAGACTATTTTGTGGAATAGCGAAACAAAGATAGACAAAGTTTAGTCGAAAATTAATCTGATGTTATGTAATTTTTGCTAAGAGACCATCAATCATTCAAATGGAACGTTTCGGGAAAAACAAAATAATCAGGTTTATGCTATTGTATCGAAACATTTTCGCACATCCGTTTAGCTAGTGCGTATACCAGATATATATTCAATTTCAAACAATTTACAAAATATTTGCTGACATTCTTAGTAAATTGAAAATTACGTTTCCCACGTTTTAAGATATCCGAGGCGCACATAAAGGAAGTTCCTTAACGATGACATACTCGTATAGCAACAAAAACTGAAATAATGTAGAAAAGAAATAAAACTACGTATAAAAGATTAAGCAAATGTCTCTAACGTAGTTGGAATTGAATACCTTGGATGAGAAGAATAAAAAAAAAAAAAAAAAAACTTAAATTCTACAACAACGTATGGGGATGAATGTGGAAGAACTAAGCAAGTCAAGTAATTAGTAACAAGTCACAGTCAACATAACGATGCCACTTTATCAAGCAGTGACGAGCAGATTTCTTTTTCGTTTTTGTTGTTCGCTCTACTCACACCGAATGAAATGAATAACATTAAAACGATAAGAAAAAAGAGAGACCATAACCAAAGACAAGCAACAGATGCTTGTTGTTGGTTGGTTTACTTACATATACATGCATATGAAAGGATTGCGTTAAGGAATAACTATAAAAATGTAAACTAGTATGGGTGACAAAGTGAGCTTGTGTGTCCCCTAAGCAACTTGTACCGCTAATATGTACGCCTACTCTAAGCCTAATGATGCGACAACCAACTGAACGCATAAACTGGATGGCCGTAATAGAAACTGTATTTTGTTTTACAGAGGAATGAATGGACAGACAAGCAAATAGACAGACGAATGCAAAAAAGTAAAAAAAAAAAAAACTATCGATGCTCTGTGTACGTTATTGATATATACGTATACGTGTGTATAAAGCAGAGCACTTTGCATTAGCGACATAATTTATCACGCATAAGAAAGACAGACCAGCCAGCCAGCCAAAGAGTCCACTGATATAGTATGGCTGGGAAAGAAGCACCTGCTGTTATCCTACCGCATACACAGGGGCACGAGACGTACGCTCGCTCGCTCTCTTCATAAGCTTTGACTTAACTGCGTGCCATTGCGTAAACTTGTAATGTATGCATGAGCCACAAAAAAGCTAAACAAAAAAAAAAAAAAACCAAAAGCAGCACACAACGCAGACGCACATGCACCACATAAAAAGACGAACAAAAAATAACATCGGTTCATCTTGTTTGTCTGCCTTGCTGCTGTTGCTGGATTGGTTGCTTGTCTTTTTTAAAGCAACAAGTGCAATTATTACAAAAATTTTTCTTCCAAGTGAAGCTAAATAAAAAACAAAAAAATAAAAAAGACAAAACAAAAAAAAAAGAACCAAAAAAAAAAACATTTCATTCTAGTTCACTGTTCATGCGTGGGGAGAACAGCTAAAGTAGCGATCAATGAACTAAAAACGTAAAAAATTACCGACGCATGACAATTATGGTGATTCCTTTTTCTCGTGCCCAAGAAGGTAAGGGACAGCAAGGGAGTTTGTTCTGAGAGAGTGCGCTGTGTTAAGTTGAGTTTTGTTAATGCTGACCATAAAGAAATTAGTGAACATTTCTAGGGTATAACTTGTCTTTAGGAAACCGCAGCAATATTAATGGATTTCTCAAATGCAAAATATGTTATTGTTAATGGAGCTAAATAAATTTTAAATAAAATACAGAATTTATTTGAAAAGCGACAGAAAAACTTGAAATGATTAAGATCTCTTTGGGTGCTTATATCCTAAAATTACGGTCGAAGGACGAGTTGTGTTCCACGTTCTACTCATCACTCCATTTAAAAATTTTACACACTTTTATTTTATTAAGGCATGAACAGCCATTTAAGCCATCTAAGGATCTTTAACAGGCGGGAAAAAGGTGTATTTCTTGGCATAAACTTCCATGGCAAGTGAAAAGTTTGCATTATTCGCAACAATGGATGAGCATAAGCAAATTTCTTCCCTGCTTTCAATTCAACGCCTTTTTTTTTCTTTTTTGCTTATAGATTTAATAATTGTTTTTGTAACATCGACTTTAGATGAAAATTTTGATACGTATTTTATCTGCAGTTCTTAGTGCCTATCGCTTGTTAGCTCAGAGACCTGTAGCGTAGAGAATATCGTATTAGAGACAAGGACATTAATAACCATGTAGCCAGAATGCAATAGCATTAGAATATCGTAGAATGTCGTAGAATAACGTATTAGACACTAAGGCATTAATAACCTTATAGCCAGAATATCGTATTAGAATATCGTAGAATATCGTATTAGAGACGAGTACATTAATAACCTTATAGCGAGAATATCGTATTAGAATATTGTACTATATCGTATTAGAGAGAAAGCAATTAAGAATCTTTTTAGCCAGAATATCGTATTAGAATATCGTAGAATATCGTATTAGACAGAGAGCAATTTATAACCTTATAACGAGAATATCATATTAGAATATCGTAGAATATTGTATTAGAGAGAAAGCAATTTATAACCTTATAGCCAGTATATCGTATTAGAGACAAACACATTAATAACTTTGTAGCCAGAATATTAGAATATCGTAGGATACCGTATTAGAGAGAAAGCCATTAATAACCTTATAGCCGCCACATCTTACACATATTCGAAATAGGAATGTTTCCTTTACTTGCCGCTAAGCTGTAATAAACGTGATATAGAATTTTTTGATTTTGTTTAAACGAATGCTCTCTTGACCTCTAATTTTATAGGGATTGCGATCAAGCTTAGCCGTAATAGACGTAACATTTTCTGGTTTAATTTGATGACACTTGATGCAATCTCGAATTACAGAACTAGCTTTATGTTTATGATGTTTATTATTCAGTCGGTCAACGTTTGATTAGAAGTTGTGTGTTAATAAAAGTAATTGATGTAAAAATTTATTCTGTTTTGTGGTATTACTAAGGACGAAATTATAGGTGAATTATTAACAAATCTACATTCAAAGGAGTGAGCAGAAAAATATTATTCAGAAGCTATTTAAGATGAATTTATTGGTGGCCTAAGTAAAGAATGCTTTTGAAACGAAGCTGTCATTCCAACCTAAATTGGGAATTATTATTTATAAGTTAGAAAATTTTTTCTTCATTACTTTTAATCCTTACATTTTTTTTTTCTTCTAGGTTTGAGATTTTATTTTAACATGAATTCTTATTAACTTTATGCATAGCTTTGCGTATTATTTGAAACAAGTTTGCTTAGTAAAGCATCAGCATCAGCATCAGTATCAACACCAGTACCAGCACCAGCATCAGTATCAGCAACAGCAGCAGCAGCAGCAGCCGCATTAACAGCAGACAAAACGAGACGAGACACGACTACGCGTTTGTTTTGGTGTCCATTGTCGAATGACAGGTGCTCCATTTTCTTGATCTGTGTATTGGTAAAATGTTAGTTTATTTTCGCCGGGTAATGCTGCTGCTGCTGCTGCTGCTGCAAAACGATAAACATATTGTAAATAAACATTTCGTTTGCTCACGTTTATGAATTCGTGTTTGAAGGCGAGAAGAGAGTTAACTGATTGTAATACATTTTCTGCTTTAATATAATGCGTGCTTCACTGGCTTGATCGTTGCATGTATTGACGCATACTTGAAAAACAATGCCGAGATATTCCTGTCTTGCTTGCTTGGTTTTTGTTTGTTAAGTCTACGTACGTAGGTGACACTGTGATTATTTGGTTAGATTTTTGTTGTTGTAAGCTCAGTGTATTCTAACTAAGTTCTTGCATGAATTGACATAAATAAATAATAAAATATGATTTTTTTCCCGTTTTTTTTTTTATTTTTTTTTTATTACTTATGTCCCCGAAATATATACAACATAACACAGAATGATTGCTTGCTGCTTGGAGTCTCTGCTTGCCGCTTGCCTGCACGCTTGGTATGCCTGCCCGGTTTAGTGTTTGTTCAGCTCAGCTTAGCTCAGCTATGCTGTATTGACTGACTGCATACCTTGCAATCCAATGCCAATTGAATTTAATGTTTAATAAATTGTAAAAAATTGTTTTAAACATTGTATATTTATTGAGTCGCCCTCTCTCTAACACAAAACGAAACTAATCGTGGACCTGTGTCTGTTAAGTGATTGTGTTCATGTACAAATCGACAAAATGCGGATTTGTTCGTTTGTTTGTTGTTTTCTTTTCTTTTTTTTTTTTTTTAATGTATACATATATATACATATATATATGCATACATATAGACACATATCGTCGTCATTGTTGTCGTGCCAATTGAGTGTAATCTTAATCAAAGATTTAGATAATGCTCTTTTAGTTTAGTTAGGTAATAATTTATTGTTATATTGGCACCGAAGAGAACGAGAATGAGTGGATTGCACAAATGGTTAGTTACCTGCTGTAATTGCAAATGGTAACTGTTCGTTCAGCACTCACCGTTCAGCGCACATCATATACGTTTAACTATACGTTTGTATACTAAAATGGTAACCATATAATCGTATAGACGGAATATTATGTGACATTATATTATTATGGATAGAAACTAAACTAAACTAAATGTATTGACAATTGCTAATTAGATTGTTTAAAATATCATGAGTTATGTGAGAGGCGATGTGATGACAATAGTAGTTTAACAATACTCTGTTAACAAAACTTTTTGATCAAATGTATGTAAATATAGTTACATTAGTTCAATACGCGTGGATATAAACTAATTTTTTTGTTTGTAGAAAATATATGATATCTCTGGTAACGTCTAGGATTGTAAAGCATTTGCTTAGGATATGCTAAGAAACACAGTATTGGGTTGATTGCTCAAATAATTCAATAATAATAATAATAATAAAGTGATGACCTGGATCTTTTGATAGAAATGTAATGTGAATGTGAGCGTAAAATAATCTTCTTTCTGCAGAGGTTAAGCTTTTCTTGGATGATCAACGGTATTTGTTTTTCTTTCCCACTTTTGTGCGGTCGTCCATAAAAAGAAAGCATACGAAAAGACGGAAACGACTAGTGACGAGCAGTGACGTGCTGCAATGGAGATAGGTAGCTACCTTATTGAGAATCAGTTGTTCTATAAATGGGTGGGGATGACACAAATTAGGTGAACAGCCCTCACTTTCGGGTTTCCCCTTTCCTATAAGCGAAAAATGAATGCGACTTTTTTTTGACGTTGAAGTTCTTCCCCCGAAAACCAAGTACCGTGTCTTCTTAGGGTCAAATATTAAATAGGTAAATGGGTCTTGAGGCCGCTGCTCGCTCTTTAAGCTAACTGAGTTGAAGACATGATAATAAATAGATGCGAATTTTGATATCTTGATTCAATTTAATGTCCCAACATCATAGTATATATGAGATTAACAGCGTATTTTGGACAACACCACAGAGAGACATTATAAATCATAAGGTATTTTTCTTTGCGCGGTTTTCTTAACTTACAATAATCTTGATTTAGAATAAAATTTATATTGAAGAGTTTGGTTGGGATTATTACTTCGGGAACTTACAAAAACTAAGACAGAACTCGTATTGTTTTTTTTTCAATAATGAGACGGACACAACATTTACAACACGGCTATAAGTTGAAAGACTATAATGGATTATTTCATGTGACTTAACAGCAATTACAGTAAATGGTAAGCAGTAAGCACGTGTCACCTACATTTAATAGGGATGATTTGATGAAGAAGTAATAGCATTTAGTAGACGGAATTGATGTCAATGAAAACAGAATATGTCTACGTTTTAAGATTTAAGACATTGACAATACAAGAAAGATTTTCTGTGTTTTGATTATAGTGATTCATTGACTATCAGTTTGAATTTAGAACTCGGCTAACGAACGTTCGAAACTTTTCTTTTTTCACTGCAGCTAATTGAACGCTTATGAATGTAGTCGTCAAGCTGCACAAAGTTCTGGAAAAAGTTTCTGTTTTTATATTCAATTGATTGTTTTGTTGTACGCATGGGTGTACTGAGATTTATGAGGGATGCGTGGATTTATTAACTAAAAATTAAAATATTCCTTCAAGTATTTAGTCATCAGGAGGTAAGTGCAAAAAGGAGGTTAAAACAATTAACAGTTAATGTAAAAATCTAATTTGTCATGCGGCGGTGATGAACATGAAAAATGTGCCAACGATTGCGAGATGTACAGTATCAATGGTTTTTGTTTCTTTTTCTTCCTATTAGCAACAGTAACAAAAAATGTGGCATTTCTTAGCTTTGTAATTCTGTTGTTTATTCTTTCATCACCAGCTTTTGAAACTAAGACTGAACAGGGTGAGTGACTGACTGACTGAATTACTATCTGTCTGTCTGTCTGTCTGTTTGTCTGTCGTTTATTTCGCCTGAGACTGGTCGATTAGTTGGTTGACTATGTCTATCAATGCGGGGTGTCGTCTTCTTGGTGGAAACATGTTATCGTTGTGATCGTCTTGGTGTGGTTGCTGTAATGATTATTGTTGCTGTTGTTGCTGTTATTGTTGCTGATGACGACTTGTTGTCATGGTAGTTGTCTGCAAGTACATGGCCTCAAATGTACGCGTTATGTTTAACAAGTGCTGCCAGCTTAACTATGTAACTAACTGGAGAACCCGGGACACACGCACTTACACACACAAACACACACACACCCAAAGACTCACACATACGCACATTCACTTACTCACACACGCTCATGCACACACACACACACACATCCACGCAAATATCAACATTTATCGCCTTCTCGGTCGTCTATTAGCAATTGAACTGGTTACGCATGCGCGTAATGCTGCAGGCTATATAAAATATACTAAATGCTACTTTGGTATCTGGAAACTTTCGTAACTAACTGTGTCTGTATGTACGCCATCAAAACCAAAACGATCAACCGTTTGTTCGGCCAACCAGCCCATGCTTCTTACACTTATTTATAAGCATTTAAATGCTGCCGGCAATAGCCCGCATTTAATAGCTACTCATGCATCTATCATGTGTTGTGCGAAATTGTATCCTTCATCTTTACCTTCCAGTTATGTATATTTATCTATATGTACAAATATGTAAATATTTTCCACAAGGTACGCACATGTCTGGCCCGTTTTATGGGTGTACGAGTACGAGTTCATGTATGTATGCATGTATGTATGCATCCATACATTTATACATATGTGTGTGTTCATGCGTTAAACTAAATGAAAGATTTCCAGTTATTGTTGCATTTGTTGCATTTTAACGTTATTTTTATGACTCTAGCAAGGTAGCAATTTATTGCCTCGTTGCCTGCCACCTGCGCATAGTTGTAACGTGGCACAGCAAATAGATACGCATACGCATACTGATGCTGTGTGTTACGGTTGCAATTGTTAATTCTTTTGCTTGTTGGTATTTTGCTGTTGCTGCTGCTGATGGTGGTGGTGGTGGTGGTGTTGCTTGATTGGCATACCAGTAATTCTACTTGGCTTCTAAGTTGTTTGAACTGTCTTTTTGTCTACCGGGATGTCTAACTAGAAGCTCGACTTTATCTCTCTGTCTATATCTGTATATACTTTCCTTGCATCCTAACTGTCTTTATAACTGACTCACTGACTGACTGATTAAATAACTGACCAACTACCTGACTGACTAAATAAATAAATGGATATTTAGTTTGCTTGTCGTCTCATCATACGGTTCGGCTATCAAATCAATTTTGATTTTTAATAACAAAAATGCTAAGCGTGGGACATTTTAATTATTATCATATATGGTATGATGAAGAAGTTTTCAATTACGCAAAAGAATTTTCTATAATTAAATAATAACATCGTTAGTGTGATAATATTGTCTTCATATTGAAGATAATTTTCGCTTCGTTTATATATAAACAATTACGAATAGGTATAGAAAGCTTTAACTCTGAGAGGTGTTTTAATTTTTACTTAAATAACGATTTTATAATAAGAAAATATTAATCTAAAAAAAGTTCAATTACTATAAATGTAACTAAACACTTATTTATTAAGATGAAAGTAGAAACAAAATAAAACAAAATTTAAAAGATTAGAAAAAAAGGTTTAGAATTTCATTTGAGAAATTCAGAAACTAAGCAATAATTTGAAAAATTGACTCTCTAGACCAATACTATAGCGTGCGCAATGTTGAAACGAAACGAAGGTATTCATGTGGAATTAAAAGCGACACACGGCGAATAATTCGATAAAAGATGAAATGTGAAAATCAAAAACTTTAAAATACCAGGGAACAATACTGTGTTTGATTCACACTATCAGATTCGAATACTCCGGAATCGAATGGTACGAGTACAGAGCAAAAATAAAGATGAACTGTGTATCAAATGAAAATAAAACAGGATCGACAAATCTGACAACAAAGTTCCATTGATATAATAAAATAAGTTACAGTGAAACATGATTACAGGGAAAATTATTATGAATTTAATTACAAAAGATCGTAAAAATTAACTAATAAAAAGGATTAAGAAATGAAAAAATATAAATTAAAAACCAATACATCAATATAGGTCATACTATGCTCTAATCTACTAAGGTTGAGAACAACTGGAATGGAAACAGTCCTTTTAAAAATAAAAATGAAATTCATGTTAGCGCGATACTAAAAATTGTTATCATCTTATGTATAGAGCAATATACAGCATTGAATGCTTTAGGAAAATATAGAATAATTTCGAATGCAAAAGTTCGTATCGTTGTTCCGGTGATAGAAAATTTTTCATAGAGAAATCAACGAGAGTATCGGAAGATGTGTGCTTATAGATTTCTCTTTCACATAGTAGCATTACTTTGGAGGTGGCCTATGTAATTTGAAGAGATCTGTGCAAATTTGTGCAGTAGGGAGCCTGAGAGCATAGTATTGCTTTGCCGATATCAGTTCTTACAAAAAGAGAAAAAATTGGTTGGCATTCCAAATCCAAAACAACTTTAAACCATGTAAGGCCAAATTTCACGCGAAAGGATTATAGTGCGAGCTAATGGGAATTACTATGTTCAGGTATCTTAAAGGAGTATTGCTACGCGCAGAATAGTTGCTGTCTTGCTTCATCAATACTTGCCTGCAGAATGTGTCCTTCCTGATTGCTTAGAACGGCCCTTCTGATTGAATTTTTTGATAACCATGGTTAGTCAAAATTCGAGGGAATCTTTAATAGTGAGATGTCGTGTTGGGTTATGTTTTGTCCAGAAATAAGCAAACGAAACGTATCTATCTTCCTATTGTCACACTGCTGGTGTTGTGGGCCCCACGCAATTGGTGGAAGGATTATCGCTTATCTATCTACCAATTAGGTGCTGTAGAGTTAAATAGTATTTATTACTGTAGGTTTCCACGTAAAATCAACACAAGCAGTTCGTATGTTTGGCTTTTGTTTCAAATTATACATTGTAGCAAGTATTTTGCGTATTCCTTTAAAAATTTTTTCGTCTGGCTATTGCAATACTTTATATAATAAATAACGCACACACAAATTAATTTATCCAATTACTGTGACAAAATTACAAAATATTTTGGGACAAATGAATGTCTCCACGCTTTACTGTCAACATAATGAGCGCGTCTAGAATGCGCGACAGCACACACAAGCTATGCCAAAATGTATCGAGGTGGTTGTTTAGTTGGTGGCGGTGTACTAATGATGGTGCTGGCGGCGCTGGTGTATCAAATCTACTTATATATAAATTTAAGCAAAAAAAAAAAAAAAATTTAAATCATTTTTCAAATACAAAAAAGAGAAAACAAGAACAACACAATAAAAGAAAAAGGGCCAAATATGATATAACGTAGCGAAAATACTAATTAGAGAACATGGCACGAGAAAAAACCCGAAAAATGTTGTAAAGATTATTTACAGCACGTTGTTCCAAATTTTCGTTTGTAGTCACTATGTGCGCTAGTTGTTTTGTCATTTAAACGACATAATATTATGTCTTGTATTAGCCGTGCATACAAATGCGGCGCACATGTAACGTGTACTCCTTAACCATCCGCCATTCAGAATTGCGATATGTACGCGTATTTATGTGTATACGGATGTATGTAGATATAAGTAAAGTACAACAATAGCACTATCATCAGAAATATAGGTTTTTGTTCATATATCCACCCGGCTATATGGAGTATGTTAACTTCATCATTACGTTTGTAAGTCGCTATATATTTAGATATATTCTTAAGTTCTTGTTAAGGCGCCTCCAAGTTGTTTAGGAATCTCGTGAAAAATTTCTATAGAAAACCAGATGTATTTGTAATAAACAAGTTGAAGAGCTAACCAATTGAGGTTCTAATGAAGAAAATTTTAAAAAGAAATTAATAGATCAGATAGATTAGCTAAATTGGATAGATTAGATAGATAGATTATATAGATAGATTAGATAGATAGATTGGATAGATAGATTATATAGATAGATTAGATAGATAGATTGGATAGATAGATTATATATATTAGATACATTAAATAGATAGATAAAATAGATTGGATAGATTAGACAGATTACATAGATTAGATACATTAGATACATTAGACGGATTAGATAGATTACATAGATTAGATAGATTAGATAGATAGATAGATAGATTAGGTTAGATAGATAGATTAGATAGATTAGATAGATTAGATAGATTAGATAGATTAGGTAGATTAGATATATTAGATACATTATATAGATTAGATAGATAAGATAGATTAGATATATTAGATACATTAGGTAGATTAGATAGATAAGATAGATTAGATGGATTAGATAGATTAGATTAGATAGATAGATCAGACAGATTAGATAGATTAGATAGATAGATGAGATAGATACATTAGGTAGGTAGATAGATTGTTTTAAATGTAATATAAATAAATTTAAAACGAAAGTGATTTACAGCTACATGCAAATGCTTTTGCTTTTAATTTTAAATTAAGTGATGATTTATTATGTAAACTTATGATTTTGCTATTTGAAGCTTTTCACTTACAAAGAGACCTGTGTGTAATGATGCTCTTATTCTACATGAGCTTAGATTGGTAGATGATTGGTAACATCAGATTCGTTTCAGGCTAACGACAATCTCCTACTTTTTTCTATATATCTCTCTCTCTCTCTTTCTTTTTCTTATTGAGCCTCTTGCTTCTTTTCTCGCTCTTATCTTTCACTCACTTTATACTGTGACACGTTACTCAAATGTTTTATTAAAAACAATTTTTATTATTGTTATGTTTTGTTAAGAAGTACATGTTTCGCGTTAAAGAGTTTTTTGGTTACTCGTCCTATTCCTGGTTTTTTTTTTTTGCTTTTAGGTCGCTTATTTTCAGGCAAACGTGTCTTATTGTTTTGGTTTGAAATGAAAGAAAAAAAATTGTTAAAAATAGTAAGAGAGAAAAACTAATGTTCAACCAGCAGCAATAACAGGAATAAGTTTGCAACAGCTGCATTTTAGTTGACAAGGAATATTGTCATCATTTTTTTCCTTTTTTTTTTTTGTTTTAATTTTGCCCAAATGTTGTTGAGTTTTTGTTTCGATTCTTTTCATCTTCATATTTGAACGAATTTTGTTTGTTTCTAGTTGCAGTTGCAAATTGTTTGTTTGTTTTCATTTAAGAGTAGGCATGAGATTTTTAATTAATTTTTTTCTACCTTCATGCGAACATGTTGTCTAATAAATAGTTTTTGCATATGCAGACATAATGTAGTACCTGTACGCGTGTAAAGAGTACGGTTTTCCCAAGCAGCTATGATTTTATTAATTTATAAAATTAAAGAACGAACTTTTTCGCGCCTAAAAAACTATCGTCCATATAGTCTTAAGTAAAAAAAAGAAAAAAAAAATATAAAAGAAAGTCACGATTTGTCTATTTGGCAGATATGGACCTGTTTCGATATTTTACGCTACTGAGCTACAGCTATGAATGTTTTGAGAGAAATCTTAAATGAGCCAATAGGCAAATAATAAGGCGTCTAAAAAGTGTTGTGACTGATATTAAGGTACAATTTTTTGGGGTGCATGCTAGAGAAAGATGCACTTTCGATCCCAGAGGTCATAAAGGTTAAATTTTTTGGACATGCGTGCACAGTGGTACGATTATCACGACTACTATTGTAGTGATACCTTTTTCATCATTCGGTACTACAACCTTTAGAAATTTCTTGAGTCTGTTGCGTGTGAACAAAGGTTTCCGGATAAAAATGTTTTTGAGTCAACTTGTACCCGCATGCTCATAAGTTGTCTAATTGTGATTGTGCGATTGCCGAGTGACATTGTTTCATTTCTAGCTTTCACTTTATTGTATTGTTTTAAAAAACCCTGATGGTTATTCATTCAAGTAAATTTTAAATTACTGCAGTTACTTAGATGCCTTTATGTATATATATATATATATATACTATTACTGATAAAATATTGTCTATGGCATACAAGAAGCCAACCGAAATTCTTGGCCATTTCGCTTCGAGATTCTTCAATTTATTAAATACTCAATCTGAACCTCAATTTATCTCGTTTTTAACAATTGCTTTAGGTTAATGCTTAAACGTGCATATTTGCAACAAAAATTCGCAAGCAAACATACACATTCGCACACACGTATATATACATATATATATATACAATGGCGAAAAACAGAAGTCTACAAATAACACCCACCAAAAGAAGGTAAATAATCAACTATGCAGCAGTTAAATCACCGCCGTAAACCATACACTCACTCATGTCTTAAACTATCTACTGTATACAGCAGCTAGCGTGGTGGTGGCTACTACTATATCTGACTTATCATATGGCAAGCGCACATAAAACACATAATAGCGCACAATGACCCCACTTGACTCAAGTAACGCCTGCTGACAGTGCTCAAAGTACTTGGTGAAGGTGCAAAGAAGCCAAATAGCAAATGAAACTATGGAATAATACAATCGAGTTACAAAAACAACGATAAAGAAAAAAAAAAGAAATACAGCAACAGCAACAACAACAAGAACAAGAACGACGAGCAACACCGATGGATGATGTGGATGATGCCACTGCTGCCAGCCAGCCAGCCAGCGTTGCTATTGTACGTTACAATTGAAACGTCCTCTGTAGCCGCTGTCGTACAATAGCTGCTGCTTATGCATTATAATTTTTCAATGGCTATAAAAACTATTGTGGATTTTCAGTTACGCCTGCGTGTCCATCAAGTGCATGCATGTAGTCGTTCATCTTACTGCACATAAGTTTCATTTTCATATAAGGTTTTGGGAGTAGAACTACAATGCGCTTTGCCATAGATCGAGTTAAGAAAACGGCCAGCAAAAGAACAAAAAACAAAAAAAAAAAAACATTCTGTGAAAATTGAATTGAATGAACTTTAGTTCTATATGCACAAACATACACATACACATGCATTCATGTTTACGTACATAAAAACCTATAATATATTTTATTATTTGTATCCATTTGGTACGAAGCAGCAACAGTTATGGTGATTTTATTCTTTTATACCAAAGACCATAACAAACAGAGCGCGGTGTAGAGAAGTGATATAATAAAAATTGAAGGTGGCGGTGGCGGTCGCTTTTATGCTTTCAAACAAACTAAGATCCTCTACAAGTTACCTTTACCGACACTGCACATATTATATATAGTTTTATTCGATTCGATATCTATATGTATGTTTAAATATTTCTTAAAACAAAAACAAAAACAAAAAAACCAAAAAAAAAAATTGAAAATTTATTCTTCACCTTAACAGCAGATTGCAAATCGTACTGCTTTTCATACGGACACATAAAATAACTATTGATTTTTGTCAGATTATATAAGCACTGATCGTATTATGTATGTTTATATGTCTGCAATAGTATGTGATATGTTGTGTCCAAATGTTCATGTTCTTTTTTGATATCATTTCTCGTTTTGTAGGTGATTTTTACTGTGTATGTATATGTCTGTTCCGCGCACTTGCATTTCGTTTGCCATACATGATCTAGAATAAAAAGCTTTTTCAATTGTCTGTTTAGTTATTTTTAGTTGTCTGTCCATATCCATCCATCCTTTCGTTTGTATTGCTTGTTTGGTTTGTTGGTTTGTTGGTCTGTAAGTCTTTCAAAATGTTTTAACCACCAACACCATTTACACCACATTTTCACTGGTCGTAGAGTTAAATATATAAATGGTTTATGCACGTTTCCTTTCGATTCCATTACGTTTTGAAAATGTTGCATCTGCTGACAGGTTCATGAAAAATTTATTGCGAATTGTTTGCAAAAGGTGTTCATAAAACAAAGCGTACTTGATTTTTATTGAAAATTTTCAAATCTCCGCTAAGAGGTATTTAGTAAACTTTGAATATATATATATATATATCACGATATATATATATATATATCTATATATATATATATCGTGAAAATCTATATATATATATATCGTGATCTCTTTAACTGATATTACATTGTAACTGTGATTTCATATTTTTTTTCTTTCTCCATTTCTCAATTTCATATTTTTCATATATTATAATAAATAGTCTCGTTTAATTAACCGTTAACCAATTCGAAACGAATGTTGGATTCTATCGGTTTGTTGGTTGATCTTAAGTTTTGACTTAACAACAGACAGTTTCTAGCTGAGAGATAGAGAACCTTCGTAAAGATATTTTTTGAGCTTTGTGCTATAATTCGCGCAGTCTATCCCAATCGATTAATGTTCGCGGGGTCTTCCCTTATTTCTTTGTTCGATTCTGTTTTTTCCTTCACTCTTCAAGATTTTAAGTGAAGTGCGATCGTAAAGTATTTGTGTAGCATTTGTACGTTAATGATTTTTTGACTAAATAATGATTTTCTCCCCATTTAACAGTTTGCTTTAATTAAAAGACAACAAAAATTCTTTAACTATACCTCCTTTATAAATTTCTATAATTTCTATTGATATTCTTAGTAAATTCTTGTGTGGTAGCCCCCCTCCTTATAGAGTGGTAGTTGAACCAAACGGACACTATGGACTTGCAATACATTTTCCTTGTTCAGTTATACTTTTTTATTTATTATGCTATTGACCGACATAAACAAGGAATTATCTATTTCTGAGGTAATGGGAAATGGCATTAGTTAAAGTGTTAAGGACTATGATGGCTTATTATATGATGTCATCAAAAAAAAAAAAAAATAAGGCTGATCGTTTTTAATATTTTATTTATTACTTACCTCCGTCTCATTTCCTCTGTCATTTAATATTTCTACTACAACACTTTATTAAAAGTAGATTTTCAGTTAATTTCCTTATTCTTGTTTTTTATATTCTTTCACTTTAATAAAATAATTATTATGGCTAAAGCATATTTTAGCAGAAAAATTATTCTATAATTGCTCTAACACTTTAGCGTACACGTAACTAAGTACCATGCATTTTACATCCACAATATCATAAATCAAATATAATTGCACCGACGCCACAATAAGTTCGCACGAAACTCCCAAAAACAAGCCAAGAAATATGTATAAAAAGAAACATAAAAAAAAGGTTAATTTGAAATATTGTACTTGCAACAAAATACTATAAATTCTTTAAAAGAAGTAAAGGAAAAAAAAAGAAATGAATCTAATGGATAAATGTGTTCATAAATTTTTTTTTTTTTATTTAATAAAACGAAAAAAAAGTCTGCAGATACATTTGGCAAAATAATCTAATGACAATTTTTTTTTCTTTTCGACAAATTGTATAAAAACTAGTAAAAAAAACTTAATTCATCTTATGACGAATCTTGGTTGCCTAACACTTTGTCAATCCGATGAGAGCAAGTTTTCAATTACATGTAACAAAAGCCTAGAAATTGTTCGATATTTTATGAGCCATACACGTTTCAGTCTTAAGCGATCAAATGATGATTTCTAACCTTGAAGTGCTATAGCTTGAAAAGATTATATAATAAAATTAGAGGCAAACGGACGGACTGACAAATAAATTCGATTTAGTAGGACCATAATCCTGCCTATAGTGCAAGTGCGATACATTAGCTTTATATTTAATCGATTACAAATGGAAGCAAAAAGCTAGCATATCTCGTAACTTTAGGCCTGGACTATAAAGAACTATAATGCATTTACTATAAGTTTATTTTTCTCTTTTTTTAGTTCTACTTTCAATACATTCATGATATATTTCTATGTACTGGTGACACTTTAAAAGTTATCAGCATAAATAAAGTGACATTTAAAACGTGGGCAATACTACATACTCTATACCACACACATTCACACATTTTAGACGTGTGATAATATTTTTAATGCTTGTTAGTTTTCTGGTAAAAAATTAATAGTTGGTATCAAAATTAATATAGCTGTCGCAATATTAGGTTGTCTGAGAAGTAACGCTACACACAGTTGACCACCATACATGTTATTAACGCAATTGTTGGATGAAGATCTTTTCATCATTTCAAAAATAAATATTCTTGTTCAGTATAAAGTCTTTAATGAAATAGGAATGAAAGCAACGTACATCCGTCTGTCTACCTAATGAGTTGTTGTGCGTTTTGCCTGCTAAATCCTGAAGCAATAATTTAAAGTTTGGCATTAAATAATCGAAAGTAACTAGAACTGTATTGACGTCCATTTCAAATGTTGAGTTAATATATAGTTTTTTAGCTTAGTTGTTTGAGTTCTTCTTTTTAATATTTTTGAAATGGATAAGAATCGAATCCAGAATTCCTGTCAAATTCTATATTTTCAATATAATTTAAAAAAAATGAAAATCGGAAGCCGACGTTGCTAGTTCTCATCCTATTATTAGTCCAAGAATATTAATAATAAAGTCAGTAGAAATTCAAAAAGAAATCGTGGAAATTGTGAAAAATACCTGCCACAATGATGTTAATATTTATTATTATAGGGACGATATATACTTTCGATATCAATGTTTTAAAATTTGCCTTGAATTAGTCATTTGTCAACTTATGATTTGATATGACAGGCAATAACTCAAGATACCTCTAAGTTGCTTCGTGAATCCATTCGCATCGAATTCGTTTTATTACGTGCCGTCATTTTTTTGACGTGCCGTCGTTTTTTTGACGTGCCGTCGTTTTTTCGGCGTGCCGTCATTTTTTTGACGTGCCGTCGTTTTTTCGGTGTGCCGTCATTTTTTTTGGCGTGCCGTCGTTTTTCTGACGTGCCGTCGTTGTTTTGACGTGCCGTCATTTTTTTGACGTGTCGTCATTTTTTTTGACGTGCCGTCATTTTTTTGACGTGTCGTCATTTTTTTTGACGTGCCGTCGTTTTTCTTGACGTGCCGTCGTTTTTTTTGACGAGCCGTGGTTTTTTTTGACGTGGTGTCATTTTTTTTGCGCCGTCGCTTTTTTTGACGTGTTTTTAGTTGTGAGCTAATTTTGATATTTACATAAGCGCAAGGTTGCATTTTAATTGAATTTCAGAGATGTAATATGGGCTTATCCGATTCATAGTTCAGATTTGATGATCTCGTTTCAGTAACATATGTAAAAAAATTGTCATCCACAGGGCATACTATGCATAGTATAATGTTTGCCATTTTACAATATGGATCGCTAATCAGCTAATAATAAACCGCACTGGAACAGCTGATAATAAACCGCACTCTTCTGGTTCCACAAAACACTGAGCATCGTCTTCTTGGTCTAGCGGTCGATGTGAATGTTACGGCTGAAGCTGCCTACGAATATTTGCACCAGAGATCTTGAAAATAAATCCACTTTTCATACCTAGTGACGCTAAGATGCAAAAGTGAATTTCTTTTGTATCATTCGAGCAAAAAAATTAATTCTCTACGCGAATACTCTTAAATTGATATAAAAGTCGACATGTTTCGACATTATTGCAAACTGTGCTGTTCTATGAAACTAGTACTGTTGTGAGCTGTCACGAAAACCACACGTCTCAACTATTTTCAATATTTTCAAATGAACATTTTAATGAAACATAGTTCAAGTGCTGCTCTTTTACTACTTTTTGATTAAAATAATTCTTTTATTATATTACACTAAAAAGAAATTACGGAAAATATGTTTTTTTTTTCTAAATCCATGTAACCCTTAACCTTAAGGCGATGAAAAGCCATTCGCAAACTGCACAGGAGCTTGGAAGAGTCGTTTCAGTTAAGTTTGCTGATCAAGTTTGAACCAAAAAACCTATAGTTTTTGTTGTTGCATAAAGTTGACTCATCTCTATCTAGTCAGATGAAAGAATGATTATATTTCAATTTTAACGCAATTGAAAAATTGGAAGCATTCCTGATCCTCTAATGGTTTAAGGTATGAATAAATCTTTTACGCAAAAACATTTCAAAAATTCACAATTTCACTAACACAACAACAAAAGATAAGTATATCATTCAAAAAAAAAAGAAAAGAAAAAAAAAGAAAATCCAAGTAAACAGCACAGGTGTAAACTTATACATATAAACATATTTCAGTTGTATTTTTGTTGTTGTTGAAAATTATCTCTGCACAAGTGTTAAAAAGTCCGTTGTATTACTGTTGTTGCTGCTGCTGCTGCTGTTGTTGAAATTTACTTGAATGAAGATTGCCATAAAGATAGACTTGATAGCTTCCAGCATATTTAAGGCGTACTGTTGTTTTTCTTCTTCTTCATATGCATATATATATGTATTCATAAACATATGTACATATATATATACGGTGTGGGTCAATCTTACAAACAACAGCAGCAGCAACAGGAACACAAGTTTAGCTTTAGGATTATTGAAATGGTATTTCGCGCTTACATATATATTTTTTCAACTTTACGGAAATTACTCAGAAAAATATGAAAAAAAAAAATTAAATTAAAGAAAACTTGAGAAGTTAAGAAATCAACACAAATAACTTGAAAAAAAAACTGATTAAGATTTGTTCAGCATAACTTACGCAAACACTTGTTACTTCATGTAATTTAACACCATGATGATCGTCATCATCACTACTACTATCATCATCATCGTCATCATCGTCATCATCATCATCATCACATTTCTACTGAATTAGTAAAACTTATTATAAATGCTTGAGAAGAGATGCGGACAACGAAGGACGATGCAGAACTAAAGCAGAATATATCTTATGTTTAAATTCTTTTATGCTGAGGTTATAAAGTGATTTAGAATTTAAAGTTAATTTCACAGAATTTTATATGAAGGGAAGTCGCAACTAAAACAAAAAAAAAAAATAAAAGAAAAGAAATAAATAAATAAAAGCGAACACAACACATGAGAAAACTTTGTTTTATAACGTATGTGCAAACATAATTAGGACACAAAGAGAGCTGAGAAGAGGTGCATATTAAATTTGCTTTTTATGATCTTTTCGAGGGCTTTACTCATTTCACTTTACTATCATCTACCAGCTATCTAGCGATACTTTTTTTTTTTTGCTGCACTTGGAACCGAAATAGATGTCCAGTCTGCCCAGCTGCCCAGCTGCAATGATGTGTAGATATATAAGTTTTGGACTCTATAAGTAACATAAACTACTGCCTCGTTTTACGTAAATTTTGTTTACAAGCAATTGAAAATTATACAAGTTAATGATGTTAACGTTTTTTTACGTGATATTCAAATTCTCGTTTAAGCGATCTAATCTAATCTACGAAAAACAAGGACGCACATATATTTGACTTTTGTCGAATGCTTTCAAATAATTACCATTAAGCTTACGTATGATATTTAATTGATTTATCTTCATTATACTAATAGTATCTCGCATCGCAGTTATATGTTTTAAAAATCAAATCCTGCTATTCCGTGATACGCGACATTTTAATTACACTTCTTAATAAAATTACACTTCTTAATAGAAAGTTATTCTTCATTTCCTTCACTAAACCTGGAATCAGGAAGACTGAAACAGACCCTTCTCCTCATTAAAGTATTTATAATGACATTAAATTAAGGGAAACAAAAAGAACTGCAACTGTCATTAATAAAGTCTTGAAACGAAATAAAGTAAATGAAAACGATTTAAGTCCGCTAGTTGAGTATTAGCAGGTTGCTAAGTACACGCATAAACAGTGCGCAGCTTTTTAGATTCATGAATAGAAAGAAACTTTGTCAATATAGAAGATCCACAACTGTCTGCCGTTTGCTAAAGCCTTTCGCAGTGATTAAGTATGAATGTAATGCGATAGCGTTAGGCTAGATATGATAGAACGTTTGTACTACACCACCTAAAACGTTGAGGGTAAGATATAAAGCATACTCAGAAGACCTTTCAATAAAATGATGATGGTAGAGTATAATGGTCTGAAATGCTTTTTCCTTTCTTGAGATAGAACCCATTAGAAGGAGAACAAACAGCAAAGCGGACAAGATTCTTTATTTACACAGTAAAAGAAGAAAAAAAATCCATCGAATCATATATTTTCGACATTAAGCTTAATCATGCACGAATCTCACGATTTGAAAAGTATTATATATTATTGCTTTTTGCCAAAAATTATTAAGGTATTGTGTCATGAAGTTTGATAGAGTCGTTGAGACGTTAAACGTAAAGTGCTGCCACCAACTTAAGAAAAAAGAACTGCACCTGAATTTTATCTTTTTTTTTTTTTTTTGAATATAGTAAGTAACACATACAGTTTAAGAAGTGCCTGATTAAGAATGTATAGTTTAATGTCGAAATGCTTCCCCGCCGGTAATATGCATGCATGCATGCATGCATGATCTAGTAAGCTAAAACAAATCCGCAATTGTTCAGAAATAGAGTGAAAGACAATTAACCTTTTCAGCTTTGATTTGGAATTAAACTGTTTTGTAAAACTAAGAACTTTTTACATAACTTGGAAAAACTATTCCAATAACAAAAAAAAAAAAAGGCCAGTTAGTAGTTATAATAATAATAAAACCCAACACCTACAACATTTTACACCACATGACGATAGAAAAAAATTGAGAGAATGAAAGAAATAAGAACAAAAACAAAATGAAAATATACAAAAAAATATAAAAAATAAAAAAAATTACCCATCGTCCATGACCAATATCTTTAAACGAGTATCAGTTGTTTGTTGTTTGTTCTTCATTGGCATCTCTCTTGCTATAGTCTTAACATTTTACCGCCATTCTATCGTACGTAGCAAAGAAAGAAACTATCTCGAGCTTGAACGATTCCATTCAGACTCAATAACATATAACTTGCCATTTACTAGTGTTGTTGCAGAAACTGCTGCCCAATCAAACGTCGGCCATCTCGCTTAGTTGTGTCTGATAAGAGGAAAATTAAATAATTTTACACTTTAGTCAGATTGTTGCCAGCGCGAAAACGATTATCGTTTACGATTGTATAAACTAACGAGCTCCCAATATCGGCAATATATACACTTACATGCGAATGTATGTACATAATTGGTCGGTCAAAAACACACCGCCACCGCTGCTATATGTACACATATGCACATATGCATACATAAAAAAAAAAGAAAAGAAACAAAAAGCCCATGCGTTTGAACTGAGTATGTTATACGGCACTGGATGCATGTTAACTGCTGCTGCTGCTGGTAGTGCTGGTGGTGGTGGTGCTGCTGCTGCTGCTGCTATACAATCGCATTGTTAACATCCTTTGGCATAAAAAAGTTTGACTGTGTAGCTAGTAGCAGTTACTCTGAGCTACCAATTGCTGTATGTTGTTCACAAGAATTACACAAACGTACACTCGTACATACATATTGATAAAGAATGAATGTCTTCTTAACAAACACTAAAAGTTTGGCAAGTGTTTGATTTTTTTTTTATTTTTCTTTAATTTTTTTTTTATTTTTTATGAGAATTTGTGCCACAAATTGTTATTGGAGGATGGCTGTTGTTGCCGTTTGTTAGCTGCCTCCCACTCTCTCCCTCTTCGCTCCTCTTTCGCATTTATTTTGTTGGTGTTCTGGTTTAAGGAATTTCAATTGTGGTCTTTCAATTTCAGTTTTACCTCTTGTCGGCGGTAACATGTTCACGTAGTTGTCGCTTTCTTTCCCCCCACTTCATCAAAACAATTGTTTTTTCTTGGTTTGATTTTTTAAGGTAATTGTTGCCGCAATGTAACTAAGCGATTCCACTTATTTATCGTTGATTTTTGCGTGGAGGAGTCAAATAATTGACAAACAATCACATAAATGTTTTACGCATTACATATATATTTTCGCTATTTTCCTTTGATTTTCAAAGCATTCCTTTGTATTATATGTGATGCCGCCAGTATCACAAGTGTGTGTGTTTAAGTGTAAGCAAGTACATCGGTATAGATTCGAACGTGTGTACTCTTTTCAAAACTTGAGCTTATACTAACTTATGAAATCTCAAGCAACCGGCCCTTGTCGTGTCTATGCTTTAATAAGGGTTAACCTTAGGGAAAAATTCAGCCTTGGAAAGGTTACGATTTTGAAATGGTCGTTTAGATTATAAGAGAGAAGATGTACGTACGAAATGTAAGCCTAAAAAACCAGAAGAAGTTCACTTTGATGTGTCCTGTATGTAAAACTTAAGGCTTCAATTTCAAAAAGCGATGTGCTTAGCTTTGTTTAGCTTGCGGAAAAAATAATAATTTTGAGAAGAAAAAAAGAAAACGTTGAATCAAAGACAGATTTTTTGCTTACCTGTCATTTACTGACCGTAGTCTTAGAATTATGAGATTTAAACAAGTTTATGCGCTTTAGACGCTTACTATTCCAGCCAACAGTTAATGTACTATGGGTTCGGATGTTAGCGCGTTTCGCTGGTGTATATGAGATATTATTTAATACGGCAACGGCTTGTACTTGCTTACCTTAAAACAGAAGCTAAGTAAAATTGTCATTATCTGCCTTCATATCTCTTCGGCGAATTGTAACAGTAATTTAATTTTGAATGCAAGTGTCCATTGCTAGCAGGAGTTTCGACGCGGGTTGATGTCCACTTAAAGTGAATAAACTGCAACTCATAACTGGAAGGGAGAAAATTCACTGCCCAGCTAAATGGTTTGAAATTTTATATCAATTGAAGCTTTTTATAAAGTAACGATTTAATTAAAAATATATTTGATTAGAGGAAGTCTGACAACATGAGAAAAAATAGACGCGATTTTTGAAATAGTGAACTTATCAGTTTCGATTGTTTTGATTATCAGATTAATCACAGCGATGTTTCTTAGAAGCTAAGGCGGGTAGAGGACACTTCTGACAAGGAAGAGAAACAAACAAAAAAAATTAAAAATTGTTCATTTCCATCAAGAACGAAAAAATTGTGACTAAATTGGCGAAACTTTTCACAAAAATGCGTTACAAAGTCCATAATTTGGTAAGAGAGAATGCTACTTACTTAAAAAAAAAATATTAATAAAGAAACGGACAAGCATATTTGTGTGAGGCTAGCTGCATGCTCAAAAATGCCCAGTATAGCGTATATAGGACTAGAGTACTTGATGAGCGATTATGGATACAATAAATATTATCGCATGCTCTATACATCGAAGGGATAAGAAATTGATTTTCGAAATTTATTTCTCAAAAAATTGCTCATGCAATTGCAGTGTCAGTCCATTTTCATTTCCGTTTAACATTCAACAAAGGTGTTTGCAAAATTTTCGTTTGTCACGCGAAATTGATTTCAGTAATTTCGTCAAATAGTTTCGCTTGAAATTCCCTAGCGTATACAGTGTTTTCAAAATCGTTTGGTGCTTAAACATAAATAAGAGTGATGAATAATAAGAAATACTTCAAGGTGCCTCCACAATTTCATGTTTATGATATACATTCTATGCAATTCTTTTTTGTCGAGGAATAGGAATAGTATAATAGTGATTTGACAAAAAAAAAATCCGGCTGATAAATATGTGGATTTCAACGCAGTTTTAATGAATTGATGCTATTTGTTATGTGGCGGAGTCTTAACACGATATTTATCCAACTTTAATAAAGCTAAGCACTTGATCATTGTAGCAAGCCCATCTCGATTAGTTGTTTCGAAACGATTTTCCTTTCATAAAAAACAAATAAAAAATAAATAAAAAAATTTTAAAATTCAATTTATTTTTAATGTAAAAAAAATTTATAAATTAAAAGAAAAAAAGGTTGTAATTAGTTTTGTTTTCTTTGTTTTCGTTGCTGTATTCTTCGTCGCCTTGCGAGGGATGTTCAATTGAAATGTTGATTCGAAGTCTCTTTATGTACTGTTTAATATTATCAAAAAACATATTTGTGTGCCCCTATCACTTTCAATTAGATGTGGGAGCAAAAAATCTATGTCCGGATCCAAATGCATTCTGTAGCGGAGGAAAACGTCACTTTCTTTGCTATGCAAGTATAAATCGAAAGATATTTAATGCATAAAAATGATTGCAAAGTAAATACAAATAGGAAAGGAATCTATTTATTTATTTTTTTTAAATTTATTTTGATCTCAGAGGCCAAAACCATGCGACGATTACAAAGGTGTTAAGTTGACCGAATCATTAAAAAATATGTTCGTTAACACACACAACGGGCTACGGAATAAAGTCGCTGATCATTGGAATATAGGTAACATGAACTTAGTGGTAAGTTTGTATGTATCTATAAAATTCGTTTTCAACAATTTGCTTTCAACACATACACACACACACACACCTCCATCATTGCTTTTAATTACATAGCAAAAACATTCAAAAATATTAGTTATTGAGAAATACGCGCGAAATTCTTTGATATGAAGAATCGAGTTTTTATAATTTTTCCATAAAGCATTTATCCTCTTATCATAGAAACTATAACATCGGCAAGATGTCAGAAAAGCCATTGTGAGCGAGTATTACTTTTTGTAAAGCATGTGTTGGCAATTGGTCTATATTGTTTATTTAAACGGTAAACTTTATTCACCTGAAAATCCGAAGAATCTTTAAAAAATAGGGTATTCGAGAAGCATCCCCATACATGTACATTATATTGCCTTTTATTCTAAGGCGTCCCTAATATTTAGAATATGATAAAATTTTTAATTGTATGGAATTTGGGGGCTACGCAGCCCATATCGCGGAACCTGTTTCACGTATATGCTACCTCCACTCACATCATTTATTCGTCTTCTTACATGTTTTTTAAAGATGAAACAAAATATATTGAGTTTAGATAACAAATACTTCCAAGTTTGTGGCTTGTTTTAAAGCAAATATTTTTTTTTCGTTATTATATTTTTATGATACTTTTATGATATTTTTTCGAGTTAAGTTCTCGTACACTTAGATTAGAGGATTATTAGTGGATAGCTTCTTTAGATTAAAGCATATGATTTTAGTTATAATTGTTTAGTACTCCATTCGAATTTTTTATTTTTTTTTTTCGTTTCTTTCGCGAAAGCATTGGAGCCGTGAATTGGAAGTAATGGCTCAAATTTATCTACACACTTGTTCTTTTGCTATGGATCCCTGCTTAAGAATTGGTAATTTTTACATAGACTAACAATACGATCTGATCTGATCGTGATGAATATAACGTTATATTTTCTGCTTAGGTACCCGACGTTTAAGAGTGAACCAAAATCAGGTTAATAGTAAACATTTGACAGGTCGTTGGCCAGGATATTCCGTACGCACTTGGTATTTGGAGCTTGGTTATGAAGTGGAAACATTTGACGACTACGTAAAAGTATTAGAAAGAGGTAAAAAGAGAAATTTTACACAATTGATTTGGCCCAATCTGGAATTTATAGGTTGCTCTGCAGCATAGTAAGTTAAATGTGTTGAAAATTCGTTATAAATTCATTTTTAAAAAATAAAATATTTCGGCTTCTGTTGCCCATAATTGTTGATAGCTTTAAAAAAACGTATGTTGTTATATGCTATTATTATCCATCACATAAGCAATCGGCAAGAGATCACTTTAAATTTGGACCACCCTGCTCGGCATGTCCTGAAGAACGTCATATTTGCTCACTGACTTTCCAGGGTCTCTGTGGTATAGGTATTAAGGGATTCATTCAACTTTGTTTAGGTCATTCTAACAGTTTTAATCGGACTTACTTTTTATCTTTCAATGCTGTGTAGATATCGATGTGAGCGAGACGAAAGGCGGTGGTCAAACGATAACATCATCATATATATCAATAAATTTATTTTGTGTAATATTTTTTGTACTTTCGATACTTATGAGATTTCAATAAATTAAAAAATAAAAACGGAGTTGGAAATGAAGTTCGTTTGAATCACTAAAGAGACTGTCTTTCAGGCGCGTTATGGGACTATTATAATATTGGTTTTTGACAGCTTTTGAGAATTTACGTAATCAGGACACACCAATAACGCTTACAAGTTAGAAACATTTCTTCTAAAATTATCTCTAGATCAAAGTCACTTGTAATGTAAGCTTGCCCTAATTTATGGTTAATTACAATAATAGTTAACTGATTAAAAGGATGTAGACTCAAATCTGTTTGCCTGGGATAGAACATATCATCGAATAGTCGCATAAATGAACACGAATTGTACAAATGATACACGAGTTTAAGGAAAAACTCGATATTAACTTGAAACCCACGATAATTATTATTGTAAAAAGGAATAATTGTTAGTGTAATTTGTGTGCGATAAATGTCATTCGAGTGAAAAAGAAATAAACATAAAAGATGTATCAAAAGATTTATTTGTTTCTATGTAATGTGAACGCTATTTTGTTATTATGAAAAAATTTTTCAAGCAATTAATGAACGCTAAGATTAATTAACGTTGAAAGTATTGTTGAGATAAGAGAATTTTTATTATTGAAAAAGTTTTCATATTTAAAGTCATTTTCATTATTTCACTTATAAGCAAATTGACACAAATTATTTAAATTGATTTAAAAATGTAATTTGTTTCAAAATCAATCAATGCCTTAAATATATAAAGAACTTGCGTTTGTGTGTATTATAAAAATCAGAGAAAACAAAAAATCCGGGAAAACTAATAATATTTCTTAATTTATGCGGGATTACAATACTGCGTAGCAGCAGAAATTCGTCCGAGGGTGATTTCGTCACCCATACATGAACGTATAAACGAATACATTACAACACAACACAACACAATGCAGCAGCAGTATTTTAACACTTTATTATTTAATCATTGACATCGATGACAACTATGAATGGCAACAATGAAAAACAAATGACAATAATAAAACAGCAATTGTGACAGCAATTAATGGTAACGAATGAATTTCAACAATAAAGCAGAGACGTGGAACAAGCATAACAGTGATACGGAGCACGAATGGTAACGGAGACGGGAACGGAGACGGAGACGGCGACGGAGACATAGAAGGAGAAGAAGAAGGAGAAGGAGACGCATATATACAAACATGCACGATTACATACGACAAGCGCATGACAACCACACAAGAATTACTGAGCTTAAGAAATATATAAAATACAATAAAAATAAATTGGGTGCAGTTGCAAAGCAGCCGTACATTGGGAGTGCTTGGATTTGGCGGTAAGGGTTTAGTTTGTTAACCTTTTTCTATCATAAGTAGATGCGGGTGCAGATTACAAAGCAACGAATATATTAACTTTAACTAATTTCTTAACAATTATCGGTTTGTTTCAGAGAATATGTCATTTAAAAGACAGAAACTGGTCCGACGCGGTAAACATATGGTACGTGAATGATGCTGATTTTCTCAATCATGTACTTTTTTGTCGTTTGTTCTTGACAAAGTCATATAACCGTTGACCGCAGGAAAAAGAACGGTTTTTTAATTTCTGAACGACAATTTGATTATTTTTCATCGTTAGACAGAGTAAAGTCTAATTTTTTTCCAACAAACAGGGATAATAATATCGGTCACTGGATTCAACGCGCGAGAATATGCTAAAAACCAATTCAAGGTTTCTCTAATATTTTGCAGAACTTTTGACAAAAGAATCTGAACTTCAAAATACCCAAATTTTTCTCCCTGGCGCGTCATTTTAACGTCTGCTCGGGACCAGATTTAGAGAATTTAGCAGATGGCGCTGCAATTTATGTAATTTTGCCATTGCCTTACCATCAATTTCTAACATGATGCTTTTTGTCGTTGAAAGGATACTTTCTGCCTTCCTGAATCCAATCCAGAAGTACTATATGATATATAATAATAAATAGGGGACCATGCCTATATCGAAATAAATGGGTCATAACTTTTTCATTCCGACTGTTGCATTTTACATCGCTTTGCATCATCTTCAAGATATTCTTTCCAATCAGTGTCCTGTCAATTCAAGTGAAAAGTATAGGGGTGTAGATGCATATTTTGTCCATTGTCACGAACGGTACAAAAATTTTTTTTACTGCAATTAAACAACTCGAAATGGTGCTTAAAATCACACGTTGATGATTGTCTTTTGCTGTAACATTTGATAAAGAGGTCTACACCTATTTCGTGAAGCTTTACCTTCTTGATGATCGAGAATAATTTTCAGAATTTTTTGAAAACCCTAAAACAAAAATGTAGATTACAGTGTTGAATGTGTATCTGAAATTTAAATTCATTCCCGGATTTTTTTGTTAAGACTCTGAGATTAGGAGAGCAATTCAATAAATTTTATATTAACATAAGTCTTAATAATTTTCGTTGTTCTAAACTGATATCAAGTGTTCCTTAAACTTGATGTATTCTAATCCATTGGCATAAAGTGGAAAGAATAGCAAAATCAAAAACCGTATAAATATAACCAAAATTCGTATAAATCTGAAAATTACTTACTTGCAGTAATTTTTCTGTTATTAAATGCTTTACGTTATATATTATATATATTATATTATATATTATATTTTTTATTATATTATATATTCTATTATATATTATATTATGTTTATTTATGAGGCCAGCGCTCGTATTGCAAAAACTATTCAATTATATCGCAACAGGAGCGTGTTGATATCATTTTAAACTTTTTGATATGCGAAAAGTGAAGGCTTAACCTAACATGGACGTTAATACAGAGGTGAGCGGGAATGCCTATCTAAATTCTCTAGAGTATTTATGACTTCTTCGTCTTCTTTCTCTCACAGTGATAGGTGCAACGATAATACTAAATAATCAATGTCTTGATAACTAGTCAATATTGTGTTATACGACTCCGCAAAGATCCACCTATTTTAGGAAATTGAAAATTTCTACATAGGTACCATTATTAGCAAATGTGGGAAATTTCCCGACATTCTTTAATATTTCTGGATTTCGTTTCTGGATGAGGGTATTTAAAGCAAAATATGTAGTCATCGTGGTGTCAGACTCGAAGGTTAGTCCCTTCGTAAATCTAAGCTTTATTTTGGATTTTTGGTTGAAAATTATCAATTTATTATTTGAATTTTTCTTCCTTCTCCTTTGGGAATAATTTAATATTCGAAAAATCGTAGAAAAAAGGTAGAGCTTTTTTCTTATCATTGTTTGTCTGCTTGAAGTTATTCTAGGTTTAACAAAAGAAATCTTGTGATTTTCTCATGAATTCCATTTACATTTGTAATTATGTAGCAATAATAAAAACTATATTGTTGTGTTTGCTGTGGTTTGTGACTATAGCTACTGTTGAACGCTGTTGGTATTATTGGTCTAAAAAAAAAAAAGAAACTCAGAAGAAAACCTTAGCCTTGAATGCCAACACTAATGCAACCAACTGAACCAGCCAGTCAGCCAACCATTCATTATGAGCACATAAGGCAAAAGAAATGCAATTAAAGTCATTTGTCGTCATTTGAGGTCGCCTGCAACCTTTAAGGCTTTTGTGGTGTTGGTGTATCACCAACAGCATTATAATCACAAAACAACCAGAAAGACAGGATGTTGAAGCAAAATAAAAATATAAAAAAAGAAAGACTCTAAATGAAGAATTTTAAAAAGAAAAAAAAAAGAAGTAGAAAAAGAAAAAGAAAAAAGAAAAAGTATTTAACTCCTTCTGTGATTTCCGTTCGATGTTGAAAACGAGGCGAAAAAAAACTTTATAGTGCTTAACACACACGCACACTTATATTAACAATATCTTCACATATGTGTTTAATTGCCATCAAAGTAGTGAACAGTCATTAAGTATGTCGAACTAATGAGAAATAAAACAAAGACCATTAGACTTTAGAGTTATATGACAACTGAATATCAAATTTTGTAATCCACTAGGATTTTATTAGATATATCCACTCATTATATATATGAAATGATGATATATCAGGTTTAAATAGTATCATAGGGATTTCGAAGACACTGAAATAGTAGCGAACACTAACCAAATTAGGACGCATTTAACGATGTGAAGACTCTACATATGTCACGCAAGTATAAGCTTTCAAACTTCAAATAAACTTTATTATTATCATTAATGCGACTCTCTGGCACGTTTAAAATGAATTATTTCTAGGTGGTACTGTTTACTGAAGATTCCATCTATCCACTAAGATGCTGATTTAAGAAGAAGTTAAATGAAAAGAAAAAAATTCTCAACAAAAAAAAAAAAGGAAAAGAAAAGGAAAACATAGGAAGTTTACAAAAGCATAGTTCAAATGAAAAATTCTTCTTAAGTCGTCTCAATGTGTTGTTGTAGCATTTGAAATTGAATTGTTTCTAAGGGTTCTTGTGTATTGAAAACTTTAACTGCTGGTGGTTAGTTTGAAGTGACAAAAAAAAAAAATAAATAAACATAATTGGGTAAGAAAGTACGTCTCTTCTATTAGGCTTAAAAAAAGAAAAACTGTTCCCAACTAAGGCCGACGCCGTATGAGAATTGCGGATTCTTAATATTAAGAGCGAATTATTTCAACAATAATTTTGTGTCTCTTCATTTCGAAGACAATATTTAATCGTTTATAGGTTTTACTGTGAATTCTGTTACTCATATCAAAACGGTTTCTGTAAGTGAGCTCCTAGTTGTCATGTTTTAAAAGAATCTTATGAAAGTACAAAAAAAAAATCAACTCTACAATTATGGAAAAAGAGTTCGGTTTGGAATATAATTTCTAAAATACTAACTTGACTGAATCTCAATCTGGCAGAACAAAATGTTGCAATAAAGATGTGGAATTTATATGAAAAGGATTCAAATCCAGTTAAGAAGCAAAACAAAAAAATATTTTAATTGTGATGACCTTACCGGTAAGGACAAGTTGATGTTCGGATTATTTGCAGATTAAGTCGATTTCTATCCCTTTTCTGTTTGCAATTGAATATGACTTAGTTTCGTCTAAGTCAATTCGCCCATTAATTATAATCTATTTCTCGCTAGAGTTATCTGGCACTTTCTAGATCTTTGCGTTGCGTAAGATAGTGAAAATTCGGATTATATGACTGGGTTTAATGGTTTGACAGTATATTTAAAATAACCTAAAAAAAAAAAAATATTAATTAAATTTGAGTTCCTGAAGCAAAAGAAAATAAAATAAAATAAGCCATAAAACTTATAATATTAAGCTTAAAAAGTTGCAATCCTTCACAGTCTTCGAATGGTTGTATTTTTTGTTTTGTTTTCTTCTTCACACTTGCACTGTTATTCATACCGCTTACACGTAACTTTTTTCTATTACTAAGCACAAATAGAGGAGGCTGTAAAAGATATGAAAAATAACAGTTTTATGGGTACAAATGGTGAGAGTGCATAGTTTTGTTGTGAATACACTTCGAATACCATTCAATGGTCATCACTGCAGTATGACTGCCACCATAGTCATTGCACATAACCGACCGCCCTCAAGCATAATTCACACAATGAAGTGTAATTTCCATTAAATGAAAGTAATAACAATAGCAACAACATCAACAGTAAATCGTTTTTTTTTTTTATAGTTACTTGCTTATATATGAACATTCATTCGGCTTCCATTTATTATCAGAGTCCAATGACTTTGAATAGTAAGCTTTTTGCTGATATTCATACGTTCAGATTTACGGCGAATACATGTAGGATTAGAGTATGACATTACAGCATTACGTTCGATTAGGTTATGCATGTAATTATAATCTAAAGCTCAAGTTATGTTATATCTTTTCGCGGACTGGCGTTTTTAAGATCGCGGGCCATTGACATGAATTGTTGTAAAGTTTTTGCAGTTTAAAGCAAGTATTTATAATGATATTTCATTTATTCATTTCAAAGTAAATCGTAACTTTGATCATTTGTAGGAGTATTTCTCATTAATATATTTTTGAAGTTTGAAACGGCATCTATATGTGTCCTGGCCGGACAAATTTTATTTATTGCAAATAACTATTTCAAAATTGATTGTCAGTTAATGTTTAATTTTTATTTATATACTTTTTCTCAATCGCTATTATTCATAATAAATGTTTACTTTTTTTTTACAGATTTTTGAAAAAGTTTTTGCTAAATTTTTTCGTTTAGTTTATGTATTATTTAATTTCAAAAAATATTTTTTTTTGAAATTTTAATTAGTGAAGGTTTTTCCTGTCCTGATCATTATTCATATATATATTGTTTGGAAATAAATAATAAAATAGTAATAATATGACAGTAATAAAAAAGATGACTGATTGTAGGCGAGACTTAAACATCTTAAACACTACTTAGCCTAAGACAATCCTCAACTATTTTCGTCATCAAATATTAAAAATCATATTTTATACCCATGCAAAGGTTTACATGTCATGCGTAGAATAGTAAAGATTAGATTTTGTTGTCATATAAATGTCAAATTTTTGGTAAGAATATAAGAGGAGCCAAAAATAGTGTTTGAAATTGAACGATCTTGATCGGACTTGATCTTTAAAAGCACATCAAACTTAGAGACTGATTGGTCGATTAGTGTACATGCCTTAGCTTCAATTACCTATTCACGTATTGTTACAGCATCGGGCCACTTGGTGAATGAATACGTTAGAGTGAGGCAAAATTGTGAATTATTCTTTAATGGTAATGGGTCGATAATATCAATGCGTTTATATGTGAAAATCTTCTACAAGCTATCTAATGCCGACCAAGCCTAGAAAAAGTATGGCATGATAAAGTAGTAATGGTGGTAAAGTAGTTTATTGATAAAAAACAAAAAAAAAGAAATATAGATTTTGCTTTTTGTGGAGTTGCCACAGGTATGATAAGGGTAGGGTCTATTTCAAATCTTTTTGTATCTGGATATCATTGTGCAAAGTGAACTCATCTCTCTCTCTACCATAAGTGGTATAGAATAAACTAAAGATTCCGTATTTTATTTTATTTATATCTATAATAATTTTATTGTAAAGTTTTCAGTTAATTCTATCAAGAGCATCTTAAGCATGAACCATGCTAGATGACTTTGTTTGTAAACTCTTCATATGTAAACTCGATGTTTGTCCTTGAAAATTTAGATTTTTTATACGATAATCACATGGAATTGTAAAGACAAACTGATATTTTCTTAAATAATTTGTAAACAGCTCTAGTATTCACAGGTTCAAAATTTATTAGCAAAAGTTACAATTGTCTAGCTATGCTTTTAATTTCGAAATACTCGTAAGCATAACTATTCAAGAAAATATATTAATGGTTAAGCAAATATCGTTCCAAAAGAAAAATTTTCAAAATATAATAATTTTTGTAATAAACTATCGTTTCTAATGTAGTCAGTCGCATGCGCCCGTCTTATTTCAATATGCATTTGTACTGGATTTGTTTTGCGATACCTCATCAGCAATTCCTCTCTTCTAATTTCACATTCTTTTACGATATTTAAATTACTCTTGTATTAATTTGCCAGGAAATGTTTTATAACAAACTTGTCCGTTCTGTCTGCCTGTTTGTGTAGGTTTGAATAATGTTTATGGGTATGTATTGAATATCATCGTACGGGAGGAAATAGAAATACACGAAGAACATATACAAATGTGTGTTCGTATAACATTTTCTAGATCAGCAAGCACTGATAAATGTATACGGAATCAAACTATAAAAACATGGAACTACTGAAATTGTAGTTTCTAATTTCACTGATTATCTGCTATAGTAAGTTGGTTGGTTGGTCGGTTGGTAATACTTTTGTTTTATTTATTTATCATTTTTCTAAATGTAAATTTGAAAATAAGTTTTTGTTTTTGTTTTTTTTTTTTGTTTGTGAGAAAGTATATGTTGCTAAACGAAGTACTAAAAGTGTATAAATAATCTTATGCGAATCAATTTGGTGATAATAATAGATATACCAGAAGATCTAATAAAAGGGCGACCGCAGATCTTGAAAACGAACGCTCTGAAAACTCAATTCTGTTGGCTTCATTTAATACATTATTTGTTATGGATTAAATTTAAATGAAAATCATCCAGAGAAATAGTTTTCCGTTAAAAATCATCGTTTCATTTAATGCATTCTATCAATGGAGTTAAGTTGTCCACGTTGTTTTCAAAACGTTTTCAATACTCAAACGGAAGCTTCAGACGCTTCATAAAGTAAATACATCCCGGATCAATATTAAATTCTGAATTGATTTTGGTATGTATAGCTTTCCGTGCATATGGACGTGCACGGTAAACATTCTGCCTTTCCCAAAAATTAATATATCGATATCGAATTTGGAACATTGGAACGCAGATTGAGGTTAAAAACGTAGCATGTCGATCTAGGAATACGCTTGCAATACAACATAAACTGAGAACACACATCTCTGTTTTTAAAAGTGAAGGTAATAAAAAATCAAAAATTTTATTCAGGTGTGACAGAATTTCATCAAAAAAAGAGGAAACCTCTAAAAAAATTAATTTTAGATTTTCTGAAATATTATGTCGGCTTGACTATGCTAATATATACTATTTTCAAAGAAACACGTAGAATTTTATTATATATTTGTTGCACAGTTTATGAATTATGAATAAAAACTCCAGAAGACAAAAATGATTATAATGTTATATTGCAGGCGTGTCCTTTGTGCCTTTTCGCCCATTTTCAATATCAATCTACGTGCAAGAACTTTCAATTTTTTACTAAATTTGAAGCCGATATCCTCATTTCTGCGGCCAGGAGAATCTTTACCATAAACCCTACTCAGACACACGGATAGACAGAGAGACAGACACGCTTAGGTCAATTCTAAATTTGATGGTGATCAAGGACATACACTTATATACTTTATGGCGTCTTCGAAGCCTTCTTCGGTGTGTTGTAAACGAATTGACAAAATAAATCTTCTATCACCCTACACGGTGATGGGTATAACAAAATAAATGGATCTATTGCTTATTATACTCATGTAAATGTAAACTGATATAACGATAAAAATTTCCACATCCTGTATTCAGCATTCTCCTGCTTAAGAAGTCTACTTAAAAATAGGCAAGAAAGTTATATACGGGTGTGGTCGAATTTTTTATGCTTTCATCACTCTTATCTTAAAAAGAACTCAAAAAAAAATCACTAGAATATTGGGTTGATAGGGACTGTTTTTCTAATTTTTGTAGGATCATTCATAAAATATATGTGTGGAAATTTTTATCTTTGTATTTTTTGTAGCTTATGAGTACTCTTAACGAAAAGATTAAGAAACAGAATTGTTCTTAAATTATGTTCTACTGTAGACGCGTGAAAGCCAACCTGCTTAAAGGAGCTTTTTATGGTTTTTGACCAATTTGAAGCTGATGTATTAATTTTTGAGTCTAAGAAAATGTTTACTGCAGGCATTATATAGACGGGCGGACGGACAGACATGCCTAGATAGCGATTCAGAATTTAATACTAATGAAGAAGCATATATATATATATATGTATGCTTATATATGTTGCAAACGTTTTAACGAACTGAATAAATCCCCTTCAGTCGGTGATGGGTATTATTAAGCCTTTGTGTGTGATATGAATTTATAAAAACTTTACAGCTTTCGACTTAATGGTCAAGCATCTGTTTTAAAAATTTGAAACCCAATTAAATCTAATCAAAATTTCGCCTTCAATCACGAAAAATAATATATCAACGTGACGGAGTACTTAATACATACAATTACCTACAAAACCAACTGAATGTGAATGTATTTTTGCTCTTTGATATACAAGCTTTTAGTATGAAATAAAAAGTTTAGTTCGACTATTTTCTGGTTTTTTTTTTATACATTGTATGCGAATACAATCTTAATTTCCACAAACAAGACTTTTAAAATAATTTTTATTTAATTTTAGTATTCAACAATGACGAGAGTATTAATAAAGATACGAATAACTTCACCCACAAGTTCTCAGAAATACAAACACGTGTACACCGATATATCTATTCTTTTTATTATTATTTTCAGATATAAAAAAAAAGTATGATTTTTGAAAAACAAACAAAAAGCAAAAACAAATTTATGCCAGCATCTAAGCAGCCCACAATCTCTTCTGAACTTAAAATGCCACAAAACGTGGTTTATTTTCGTTTTCGTTTTTCTCTTTTTTTTGTTTTTTTTTGTTGTTGTTGGTTTTTTAGTTATTTAAGATGTTCAAGAACAGACAACGACAACGAAAACAAATTTTTCTAAATAAAAACACTTAAGAAAGTTAATTTGTGTGTAAAAAGACTTTGATGACGATGATGATGATGTCGTTGCGTTGTTGCTTAGTTGTTGGTGTGGTGTGGTATAGCAAATGCTTAAAGTGAGTTGAAGAACAATTTGGGTAAAAATAAAATAAATAACTAAACGCTTTTTTTTTTTAAATAGCGCAAGAATACAAACAAAATAAAAGCGAAGGTGGTGGCAAGTGATGCCAAAATGTTAAACACTTTACACGAGACTTTACACGAAAAAACGAATAGAAGGCGGACGAGTGTATGCGTGTGTGTGCGTGTTATAGCAAAAATTTTGCCACAGTCTGAATGAGAGTATTGTATATGTCTCTCTGTGTGTCTGTCTGTCTGTCTGTCTGTCTGTCTGCGTCATGTTGAGAGTGATGGTGTTGATTTGACTTTGACTTTGGCACAAATTATGCAAATTTTCATTTATAACGTATTCAACAACAACAACAACAAGAACAACAACAATACTGACATTTTGTCTGGCCTGCTAACAAAACAGAAAGACAGTTCTATAGACAGACAACGCTATTTGTAAACGGTACATATATTTTTGTACTCAAATGTCTGCTTATGGGATTATTTTCTATAGAATAGTGGGTGTTGTTTTATTGTGACTGTTGTTACGTCTCTGAATTTTGTACTGCAGACATGCAATGCAGTGCAATAAACTGTGCTAGAAATAAATAAATAAAAAAAAAAAACAAATTAAAAAAGAATAGAGTCATCGTCTGTTTATGCAACATATTACACTCATAAACATTTAAATATTTATGCATAGATTCGTGTAAATGTTTATATGTGTATGTACATATTTATGCTTATATGCAAGTGTGTTTGTGTATGTTTATGTTTATAGATTTAAGCACGTATATCTGAGGAGGAGTTCATTTTATTTCAAATGTGTGACAACACATCATCGCAGCGAACATCAGTCGGTAGGTAAGTAAGTAAATTATTGTGTGTGCGTGTATATATATATATATATATATATATGCAGGTATCTATCTATGTAATTAAGTTAAACGTGCAATTTGTCAACGCTTCATAAAAGTGAAGAATACGATCGTCCCAACACACAGCAACAATAGCAGAAACCACAATTTATTGTCTGTTGTTTATTTCAAGATTTATGAGTTATTAAGTTGACATTTATGTGACAGATTGTTAATAATATAAACGTAACCAATCTAACCAACACAACAAAAAATAACTCACACTGGTTATGTGGGTGTGAAGAATACATAAAACATATTTAAATGCTTAGGCATGAAAAAAGGAATTAATTGCTACTATTGAAGCTGATGTATAATAAATTTGTCATTTTGTTTGTGAATAGAAACACATAACAAAACTTTTTTGCTCTTCTAACCGGCCAGCCAAACAGCCAGCAGTGCAGTTGACGATGAAGAAATTAATACAAAACTATAATGTCGAGACGTGTCTATCATTGATGATGGCATTTGGATTTGTGAGACCGTACAGAGCAGAAGTCATTTAATTTGATTTTAAGATCAAAGATTAAAGAAAAATCAGAGGAAATTCACAATATTTTTAGTTATCTTAACTTAAGTTTTTTTTCAGTTATTACGATTGCTGGTTGAATTTTTGTTTTTTCATTTTATATTTTATAAAAACCAGAAGATTCTATTGGCTAATTCCAAAGACCAGAGTCTTAACTTCATGTAAAAATTAAATGCATTTTATATCAACGTATCTTTCAACCCATAGGGTGCTAAAGCATACAAATATGGGGAAGAGACGATAACTCTAATATTGAAATACTTCAAATTTGTCAATATAAAGTTCTTCCTCTTATTATTAATGTTCCGGGGTTCCTTAGCAAGAAGACTGAGTAATCATATGAACCCATTAACAATATTTCTTCTAGATAAATCCATGTTTAGTACCCCAAATTAGCATTTTTCCAGTTCAGCTCTTCGATGATCGGAATAAACTTTAGCAAGAATCTTTCAAAACAAGTAAAAAAAGACCTCCATGACCCAAATTTGTTTCAGTTAACTTTTATGTCAAATTATTATTACAAACCAATTCTTACCTTGATATATTAAAAATTAGACCCTTTTTGCGTTTAACGGTCTGCTTTTCATGGGTACCTTTTTATGTGGTGGAATCCAAGAAATAGATCTATGTAGTCCAAATTTCGTCAAGTTAATTTTTATGTTAAACTACTAATACTGAACGACTACACTTTTTGTACAAGGTATATTAAATTTTGCGGATGTATTTAATGTATGCAACGCCAAAAAGCACTCAGGATAACCCTCTTTTTATTACACCGACCGATTCAAAACTATCCTCTCTGAATCGATCTAAGCTTTTGGGCGGTCTGTGTGTTCGATGCAGGTATTCTTGTGTTTAATCTAGGGTTCGCAATTTTAGAGTTGTTTTGATAAAATTTGGTTTCCTGATGTGTTTTGACCTAAAGACGAAGCTATCGAAAATCGATTTGATAGGACAACTCGCGATCCATATAAAAAAACCAAAAACTTTACATGACATAATTTAGAATTTTTAATATTTTGCCACAAGAACCGATAGAAACAATTAGCATTTGGATATAAAGACCAAATGTAAAAATTTCGACTATTTGGAACCAATTGTAGAACCGCCTCCCATATAACCATTTCTATGAAAAGTAGACCTTTATAAAAAGATCTCAATTTTTAATATTTTATAATGACAATGAGTGCTTAACATTAAAATGAACTGCTTGACATTAAAATGGACTGTACGAAACTTGGACTAAACAGATCAATTTATTGAGTCTTATCACATATAATGGTTCTCATAAAAAATAAGTTTTTATATGGCAACAAAAACTAATTTTCAGTAATTTATGACAGAAATAGTAGCAGAATACGAATATTTTTGATGAAAAAATTATATATTTGCTAAATATATATCACGACAGTTCACGTTTTAGTCCCCGTTTCTTATTTAAAAAAGCATACGTTTAGGTGCAAACAAGGTATAATTTTTGATTTGATTTTATTACGAAAATAAATGAAGAATTCTAGCAGGCAAAGGGGTGTTGACGCTAAAATTTTGTGGTTTGTCTTTTTTTTATATATAGAAACTTTATTAACTTATACATTATTGAGTCAATTAGAGTGTATTTACCTGAAATTCATAAACTTATCTGACATGGTGCATAAACACAAATTTAATTAACTCATAAAAGACGTAATCTGCTTAAATAGATAAATTTATTGCTTCTTAGCTTCTTCTATTTGTAAGATATCAGAAATCCACGACAGTTCTCGACTTCGAATAAATACGTACAACCGAAAATCTATTTATCAGTATTAAATGTAATTCGAAAACAATGCTTCTATAGTACTTTCACTTTAGTTGTTATCAACAACATAAAAAGTTTAAATCATTCCGCTTAAAGCAATAGGAACAAGTTATCTTTTGTCGCTTTTATTCATATGGCTTTTCCGTGAAAATGTGAAAATGATTGTATGTAGAACTGGACTATCTTACTCGGTTTTATAATAATTTTAAATGATTGTAAAAATATATATAAATAATTTGTTCTCTAAGAGACGAATTCAAACTTAAGATAGAAATCCGTGCAAAGATTGAATTTCTTGTTAATATAAAAACTTGTCTAAAAACTTTCTAAAAAAAGACAGTCCCAGATGCTTCACACTAGATAAGTTAGTATAATTAGAATTAGAGTTAAGCAAATTATTTTAGACAATCAAGTGAAAAGTACAGTACGCGTATACTTACGTTTATATTTGGCCGCCAACTCCGCCACCGTTACTACCCTCATCATCATTATCATTATCGTTATCATCATTATGATCAACATGCTCGTAATCATTGTAATCAGTCGTCAATAGATTTGGTATGAAATTCACTTAGTAGAGTAATTCGTTGAGTATTTACACGCCACCAAACTATTTGACACTTTGCTAGATTTATTGTTCAATTTATTTGAAGGCCTTTGTAATACATATATACAACCAAACATTCAGCAGCGCACTCAGCAGGAACATGAGTTAGTGTGGTTTTCCATTTTTTTTTATTTTTTTTTTTTGCATTTTCTTTTCTATGTTCGGCACATTACTTTAATGGCTTTTCGCTGCCATTGATTCGGTGGGAATTTATTCTATAAAATTACACATCGCGCCAACAACATCGCAAGAAATGAATGTTAGATGCGAAATATTTCTTTTCCGTTTTCTTAAACCGATAATGCATTCATTTCCAAAGGTTAGCATTTTTTTTTTTTCGCAGTGTATCCAAAGAAATCGCAAGCAATGCGCACGTTGGTCTTCCTTTGCGATTTATTTATTTATTTATTTTTTGTTTCTTCTATTGTTTTTCACGAAAAAAGGGAATAAAAGTTTTGCACTTGTACTTCAAATGTTGTTAAGCATTGTTGCTGATGATGATAGTTTTTGTATTGTTTTTTTCTTCTGCTTCTTCTTCTTCTTTCTCTTTTTTCATTTGCAAAAATTTGTGAAAAAAAAAGTTTTTATTACATTATTGTATTGTATTGTGTGCGCTGTTTTTGTGCGTGTACGTGTGTGTAAAGTGCATTTGTGCGTTTTGTTGTAAAGCCGCCAAAGAAATCAACTACTAATGGAATCTTAATTTAGACACTTGCTGTAAGCACAAGAAACAAAAAAAACAAAACCAAAAACAATGAGAGCAAGAAAGAGAGAGAAAGAGAGAGAAAAAGAGTGAGAGAGAGAGAGAGAGAGCGAGAATTGAGTTTGCCTCGAATATTTTCCTACATATCATAACAGTGTTTTCAAAAAAAAAAAAAAAATCGTTTGTCTAGCATAAGCGGAAATCATGGAACTGTTGCGATTTTCATCTCATTTCTTTTTTTTTTTTTTTTAATAATCATACCGTTCAAATAGGTATACAAACTCTTAATAAGAAATGAATAGATTCTGTATTCCCAAATCAACAGATCTTGCCATGTAGAATGGAATAGAAGAATGGTCCGAGCCTGTAAGCAATACGTGAAACCTTGAAATAATGCGAAAGGGATGGTAAAGGGAAAACAAGATCTCGTCGAGTGGAATGTTGAGCGGGTCTACGAACAAGCCCGTCTTTGCTCACCTCTCATCTCTCTCTCTTTCTCTCTCTCTCTCTTATCCTCCATTCACAAATCTTCGAAAAAGCATATATTTTGAAAGTTAATTTCACTAAGGATGCTACTAAGGTTACTTCCCCTAAAGCTTAACAAAATATCGGAGACTTGTTCAACATCTTTAAGTTGTCTATTCTAGGTTAGATGGTAAGCAGAAGGACAGAACTAACAAAATTCATTGTACATGGCATTTTCAAAGTCTCTACAAATGACTGTTACATACGATTTCATGAAATGAATATACTTTCTGATGTAGAATTGTGAGAAATGAAATTATAAAGGAGTAAAAATAAAAAATAAATTGTAATTTCTTTTAATTTTCTTTTGTTTATTTATTCTTTTTTCTTTTTGTTAATTTTCTTTTTTTTTTTAATAGAAAATTGTGTTGAAAAATCTATTGTTTGCATGTATAGAGAACTTAGTAACGCCTTTTTTGGTAATAAACATCAAGAAAAACGGACAACTGATGGTAAAGCGTCAAGAATGCAATGTATTTTAGTGTTGAAGCAATAATTTATTGAAAATGATAGCATTGAAGATGAACTTCATTTGAATTTTCTTTTTTTGTTCTGTCACAAACCGCTTAAAAAAAAATTTAGGATAATTAGCAAACACACACACACGCATACGAACATATAGAGATGAAAGTACATCGTTTAGATGGGTTGACCGAATTATCTAAATGTCAATGTTTTGTTGTCTGGAGTTTGAAACTCAGAACTCATTAACTAATCAGAATTTATAAGTGTTTTCGCGCTACTGTTCTAATCGAATCTGAAGAATTCATTCCACTTTTCTAAAGCAGATTTTGTTTGTGTTGCATCGAGTGTTAACAGTGATGTAACAATTGTTGAACTAAAGAGAAATATTTTGTTTTAATGTCCCGTTGATATAAATGACTGATTGATTTTATCAGTTAGACTGAATGAATAGCTGATCAAATGAATGAATATTTTGATGTTATATCACTTGTTTTCCATTTTTTCTTTCAAATTCCGTTTTTGTTAGTTTTTCTTCTGTTTTGTTTTTTCTTATTTACTTTTCTTGTTGTTTTTGTTGTTGTTCTTGTTGTTGTTATTGTCATTGACGCATAACACATATATTGATTCGATAAATAATGCATGAGATATATATGCATGCACGTATTGTGAGGGATATATATACAAGAGCACAAAACAAGAAATTGTTTGTATGCAGTTATTCCACAGAAAAACTATCAGTAAAACAATAATCTGATGAAGTAGAAACTATTAAATGAAACACAGAAATATGAACAGCAACAAAGCAACAACAATTTCAATAACAACCACAACAACAACAAAAACAATAGTAACGACTGCACTCAGTTTATCAATTGGACATTAAGTGCATTGAGTAGGAGGGAGGAAAAAAGTAGAAGAATTTTCCAATAAAACGAAACAGTATGGACAGCAGCAGCACCAGCAACAGCAATAGCAACAGCAGCAGCAGTAGCAGCAGCAGCAGCAGCTGCTGTCGTATAAAATAATACATAGTTGGTATGCAACGCATTGTTCGGTATGTTATAAATTTAATGAAATGGTATCAACAGAACACAACAACAAACGCATACGAACATACCAACATATGAACACAGTAACACAATAACACACGCCGTTATACAAATATAAGCTGCAAATACAACTATCAATCTATATCAATCCAGTCAGCTCTCCATCCATTCATCCATACGCCCATAAGTGTTTGTGTGGGTCTGGCGCAGATGGACAAGGTACGTTTATATTATCTAGCAAACGTGTGTTTATAGGTATGTATGTTGCAATCATTTCATCGTCCACCTTCATTGCATTTCCTGTATTTTGACTTCAGTAGTTTGTTGCTTCAATCTTTTTTCTTGCTTTTCAATTTTTTATTATATTGTACAAGCTCGTCGTCGTATGCTTGCCTTTGAATGTGTATGTGTGTGTGCGCGTGTGCGCGTGTGTGTTAAGAGAGCAACTGTAACATTGGCAGTTATCTGGTCATGTCTTGTATTTGTTTACTTGTTGCTTTTTTTTTTTGTTTTTTGACCCACCATTGAAAGTAGCTGGGGTCATAACAAGTTTATCATTTCATTTGCTACCGCCAAACGTTTCAATACAAAGCAAAATCTAAAAATCTAAAAATTACTGATTGTGATAATCGGTATCTATCTGAGTATAAATTTAAAAAATTTTTAATATCCAGAAGGATCAATATATTTTCGATTTTATGACATAACCTTAACCAACTTGTGAGATTTGGTATGGCTGCTTACGCAATTGATAGTCTCTGAGTTAAACTAAACTTTTTAAAAATCATCATGATCATCGGAAGAAATTAATAGATATTTAGGAAAATTTGGGTTTTTTCTGAGCCCCGCGTAGCAAAGAAATTTTTAGATTTGCTTTACGATGAGTATTCATCATTCGTCCTGAAGTGACTGTTGCTGTTTCGTATTTATTCTGATACCAACGTAAACAAGAGTTATGTTCTTTAACTATCTGTAAGTTGCGGTTTCACGTTCATTCATGAAAGTTTGTGGAAGAAAAGAAGGGAACGCTTATACAAAAATACAAGACGAAAAGGCAAACGGACATACAATACACAAATATACGTCATATTATACGAATTGTCTTGCTGAGCAAAACATAACATAAAACGACAGCAAAAACAACATCAAGACATTTGTGTTCAATGGGATTTCATTCAACGAAGAATTGCTACATAAACACAAGCTTACACACGACTTATATATATATATATATACATGTATATATATACAGACAAATTCCTCAACCCCATCATTATCATTAGCCAGCAACAACCGCAATAACAACAGCAATAGCAGTAACAATAGCAGGAGCCGTAGTAGTAGATATGTCGTTTTTTCTTTTTTTTTTTCTTCTTTCATTCCCATTCAAAACATAACATAATGCACTTTTCAGGTTAAGCAAGTGCTGCATAATTTGGCAACGTCATGTTTAGCTTTCATTTTGGGGGGCTTTGTTAAAAAATTGTGGCCATCACATAGATACTAACACACGCAGCTCTAACTGCTCCAGTTGTAAGCGCAGAGAGAGAGAGAGAGAGAGAGAGAGAGAGAGAGAGAGAGAGAGAGAGCAAAACAATTCCTCATCTTCTCTTTTATTCGATCTCTGTCTTTTTTTCGCACAAAGGCCTTAGAATGTATTGATCGATGGTTTTGTTAACTTTTTTGTCTTTTGTCTTTTTTTTCTTTTTTAATTTTTACTTGTCCGTCCGTTCGACCGTCTGTCCGTTATGTACGACTATGTGTCTTCAACCATTTACGTTTGTTAAGTTGTGACCGGCATTTTAACGAATTCATATATCGACTGACAGACGCATACTCATATGCGCGTTCTTACAGACAGACATGAATGCTGTGTAATGTTTATCGTTCTTGAATTTCTTTCTTTTATTGGGGCTTTTCTTACCTGTTGTAGTTATTGTTGTTATTATTTTTTTTGTTGTATTTGTTGTATTTTCAAGTTTATCTTCAAATAATTTAATGTAATTTAAATGACATTATGTAGCATATGCAGCAGACACGCATACATTATCGATGATGCGGTGTATTGTACATACTTTGTACGTTTGCGTGTACATGTGTGTGTATAAATGTCTACCTTTTTGGTATGCACACCTGTGCCCATATCTGTGGGAGTATAAACATGAATTTTGCATGACTATACATCCATACACACACACACACACATATATATATATATATATATATATATATACATAAACACACAAACAGACAAAATGAACGATCATGATGCTGTTGAAAGTTATCGCAAGCAAAATGTCAACTTACACGATTGTGTTTTTATTACCGTTGTTGTCGTTGTTGCAAAGCATCACAAAACAAAAACCAACTTTCAATTCCATCACAACGCGATCAGATCATTACTTTTGACGGCATTTTTTGTTTTAGTTTTTTTTTTCTTTCTGCTTTTTCTTCTTGTCTTTTGGATCCTTTTTGTATTGATCAGCATTCTTTTCACATGATTTGAAAATGCGTTTTGTTGTATTTTAAGGGTTTTTCAGATATTTTAAGTTCTTTTTGTTGGTGAGAGCGTGTGTTTTTTTTTGGTTTTTTTATTTTTTTAAAATCTCCTCTTAGGGTATTAAATGCAAATTGAAATATTTCTTTATATCTTTTCCTCGTTTTCTTAAATTTATACAACTGTTCTTCAAAAAATTCATTATAAACTGAATGAAAATTCAATGAAGACACTGAGCTTTTGTTTTCAAATTATATAACATCGCGGAACTAGTGACTTAAGATTTCAGCTTAGTTTTAGATAAATTAAGTTTTCGATGATTAGTAGTCTAACGCTTACCTTATAGAGAAAATGTTTAGTACGAAAATAAGTATTAAATTAATGATCTTGAAAATGCAATACGAAGTAATTTCCGAGCAGACGAATAATGCGTAGAACTGCCACATAGACGTTTGTAGTCTCTAAAAAAATGTAGTACAATTTTTAGAACGTCTTATGTCCTCAAAACCAATTTTTTTCAAATTGTCATATCATTTTGATCATTTGTTATGAAAACGGGATAAGTTTTAATGTTACTCCGCAAGAGTGGAAAAATTCGAATAAAATATTGCTTTTTGGAGTGCAAAAAAATACCTTTCCAACTCAGCATAGACTTGACATTTCTTCTCGCTCGAAGGCAGTATGTGTTACCGGTGGTACGTTAATTTTAAACGAGATTGTACAAATATCGATGATGTTAAACGTAGTGGGCGTCTAAACTAAAAATAAAAGAAAAAACGAAAAATCAGAGATAACGAACATCCGAAAGATATCACCAGGTAATGTATTTATTAATTTGCATGAAGATGCGATAAGAAGATTATTTTCTAAAGGGATAAGGATATCACAAAAAGAAAACCTTCGCACTGAAGTGCCGCTTGCGAACTCTCTAGCGTAACAGCCGCAAAGTTTTTTTTGTTAACTTTAGCCGCGTTAGTTGGGTCAATGATCTATATATATATATCTATCCGATATAAATTTTTTGTAACTTATAAATCACTGACGACTATATTATCTAGGGTATCGTAGCCGTATCTGTGAGCAGTAGGTTGCAATTATCTTTAAACATTATTTTAATAACCAACCATCAACTAAATATAATTTCTATTTTAATTTTTGCATATCAAAATTCGCAAAATTTTGATAACCTATAACGGACGGTTAAACAGATATGAGATAATCCACGTACAATTCTTCGTTTGATAGAAAGTATCCCATCTAATCTGATCTAATTTTTTGAATGTTTCGATTAATTGATAAACTTAATATACTTTCGGTTTTAAAGTCAAAAAAATTTTTTGATTTTCACTATGATTAAGTCTCAGGAGGTTCAACATTTCAAACATAAAAGTTTAAATAATTTAATTATATAATATAGTATGTATTCGTTGCTTGTTTCCCACAAACGGACATATATTCATATCAAACGAATGCATAAATAAAAATCAACGGAACGTTATTGATGTTAATTATTGTACCAAAGGCGAAAATTGCGATTCAATTACATATTAGGAGGTGTTAACTACAGCGGCATAATTTCCTAACAAAGCACAAACTTAGTTTAGTAGCGTTAGTGCATTTAACAAAACTAGAGTACATAAAATTGTTTTTAATATAAAAACAATGTCCGAAAAAGAAAAAAAGTTGCAACTGGCGGGAGAATAATCGTAAATTTGTTATGTTATCAGTGATTGCGTAGGTTCATTGCAAAGCATTGTATGCAGGAATTGTAAACCAAACAAAAAACTCTAGTCCGACGAATTATAAATTTCAATTTAAAAAATTAAAATACTTACCTTTTATATAATCAACCTGCCTGCAATCAGGCTTTTTTTTTGTTACCACATTAATATTATTATTGTTGTAACTATTCATCATTCGATTAAAAATAAAATTAAATGTTTCGTTTGAACATATACTGATATACTGATGTTATTGATGTAAAACATAGTTATAACAAATATGTGGGCCGGCAGAACCAAAGATTAGGACCAATTGCAGACTGCAATGCAATTTAGGTCATTAGTAAATCTGATTCGACCAACAACCCTGGCGTGATCATCGAATGCTTTATCCAAAAGCTTCTTTACTTTTTTCTTCATTTTCAAGCCAGGGTGAGTAATGGTCTTTTATTTTTTTGGGCCTTAAAAACATCTGGGGAAATATTTATAGAGCAACTCTGTTCGTTTAATACGCCAGAAAAATGGACACTGCTCGGTGAAAAGTTTCGGTTCAATTGCTATCTACTGAAAGCATATTTGTATTATTTATTTATTATTATAAAAAGAATGCAATTTCCTCTATCTATTTAACTTTAACAATTAGAGAAAGATCTCATTTCAATGAAAACTTAAATCAGAGTAATACTAAATCAGCCCTGGAAAAAACAGGGAGGTTATCATGTAACTTTTTGTTAGTCAGTTTCGCTAAAATACAACTTTGTAAGAGATTGTAGCGGTAAATTTTTGTTTCTTTATGCTCAGTGCTAATGCAAATTGAAAAATCGCACCAAAATTGACACGAAAATTGGTGTCGCTTTACAATTTGTATTAGTATCGAGTATAAAAAAGCAAAAATGGCCTGGAAAAATTACCACCGTTTGGAGGTGCTAAAGGGCTTCATAGACAAATCCTTTATTAAAATGCTGCAAGGCCGTCATTGTTTCGCCGATTCAGATCGATCATACCATAGGAGATTTGGATGAGACGAACAAATTACTGAATTTGGAAAATGGCAAACTGGGACTGCGACCCGAGATTTCAAGAGCCATACCCCGTGTGTTTTAAACTAAAGTTTACGCAATCTCTGCATATATCTCTGAATGCTTAAAAAGGTAAAGCAAGAGAGAGACTATCTAAAGGCCCTAAAAGAGGACGCGATAACATCTAAGATTATGTTCTAATGCGTTCAAACCCTGAATGAATTGAGCAAACACAGCAAGGTACATCTGATATGGGTGCTCGGACATTCGGGTGTTGAAGATAACGGAAGGGCCGACTGTTTAGCCAACAGGCGAGGTCCGAGGAACGATGGCAGGTCCGGAACCTTAGTGCAGGGCAGCGGGCACAAAAAAGGATTTATCAAATCCCCTGGCATAGCGCATAAGCTTCGGTATCTACATAAGAGCAACCCACGGCTGGTCACGGGCTTGTATAAGGATCGTAAGTCCCTGAAAAACATGAATATCTCGGTTACTCAGATTCTTGCAGATTCTGTGAAAGGGCAGTGGAAACTTCCTGTCACATATTATGCGAATGTGAGGCAATCTTGCGGAATCAAACACCAGGTGTTCGGTGAAGTTTTCTTAACGGCCAACGCAGTATAATGCTCCCAACTTAGGGTTTATTAAAATCCTAAAGCTGGAGGTCTAGGAGCAGAGGCGAGTATAATAGACCGTTTAGCTTACGGTACGGATTTCCCACACAAACAATGATAATAATATATAACATGTAATGTCGAAATGCGGAGATCAATGGCGAATAATCGAAATCTTGTTCAATCATAACATTTTCCGCACCTTTTTTTATATTAATTCTGGCTCGAAAGTGATAGGGAAAATCAAAAATCTTTGTTTGAAAATGGAAGTCAATACAAAATAAAGTATATCTTTAGTGAAGGTTAATATTTTGAATTTAAAGTTATTAAGGTAAACAGTCGTTGTATGACAATATACCGTAAAAAAGTTAATCTTCATTATAGTAACATTGTAGAAACATCTCGTTATTATACTTGACAATTCAGTTGAAATTCCGGCAATTCCGGCTGTTGCGTTAGAAAAATTATTTATTTAATTATTTAACAAACAGTCCGTCTGGTTGTATATGTGGAAGCACGGATAATATTTAATAATTTTTTTATCGTGTTGTAACTCACATTTAAAAAATAAATATTTAGATAAAAAAAGAAAAAAGAGAAATCGAATAATAATATTTAAGTTTAACCAAAAGTGCAAAATTTCATGTTATTTTTGACATTTATTGCTTTTGCGAACATTTAGAAAACGAAAAAAAGTAACAATAAATAAATTAAATTAAATTTATATTAATTTTCAAACAAATTTTTTTTTTTTTATCATAAAATAAAATCTCAAAGTTACACTTATATTATTTATACACCTATTTTTGTGTTATTATTATTATTTTGTTTTTTTTTTTTATGTTTTTTTTTTAAAATATAAATCTGGCATAATATAAAACCCCCGCCAGAATTACTAAACAACCGGTAACAACCGGACTAACTGCCTGTTTGCCTGCCTGATTGCCTGCCTGTTTGCCTGCCTGACTTACTGACTATTTGTTTGTTGTTTTGTTGCAGGTATGTTGGTTGATTGCATGCTGCACGACATTTAACGCCAATGATATGTTGTCACATTGTATGCGAATCTATATATAAGACAACAACCCATAAAAACTGTTGGAAAGAAGCTTGTAGGACAGATAGATAGACACATATATACATATACTCAGACAAATAGATAGACACCTTATTCATATTTACAATGATTACAACTTTTAATTTATTGCCACGAGACAAACTGTCAGAAATTAAGCAGATCTTTGACAATTTTATTAATAACAAAAAAGAAGAGTTTTTTTTATTCATTATTTATTGCATTAAATATAAAATATAATCATTTTTGTTTCTTTTTTTTTTTGTTTTGCTCGTTTACGTTTGTGTAGGTAATAGTGCGTAGAACGTAGGTGCGCGCACATAGAGGAAATTTGCAGAGGCGTGAGGTAGTAATAAAGTGTTTCGTGATATTTCCCAGAGATTTTTTAAAACAAGTGAGAACGCTTGAGAACTAAGCAAGCCCAAATAGTTCATACATACCCTCATAACCAACAATAGCATGGAACCATCATACAGTTTATTTTCGTAGCATAACGTGTATGACAGTATTACTCGCGCATATATGCGCATTGTATGTATACGCTTAACATATCAATTTACATGTATTGGTAATAATGAGAGATTTTTTTTTTGTTTTTAATATGTAAATAACAGAGAGGTTTGTATTTCTAATTGTGAATAAATTTGTGACGATCTTGTATTGAGTTTTCATTTTGAGCTTAGAAAACGCATGCGCGATGATAATGAAAAATTAAATATTAAAGTTAATATTATCGCGTTCGAAGTGTCGTGAGTTTATAATATTGGCTTAAAGAGATGATTTTCATTTTGAATATGTATCAAAAAAACTCACTTAACTCGTTAATGCGAATTAGGGCTCAATTAGTTAGAATTGAAAACTAATATGAAATCAATTTTGACCTCTCAAAGCCGTTTGCATATAATCTGCCCATAACAGCTGGTTGGGTTAAAACTATTTGAGTTCGCTTCTCGATTTTTGCTATCCATATATATATATATATATCGATCAAGCTTCCAGTTTTGTATTTTGAATAATGATATTACTTTTGCGTAATAACTGCTTCAATTATTTCAAATGATATTTGATTAAAGCTATTCTCTTGGGGTATTATCAAGAATTCGATTAACGCTTGTCTGTGATCGGCAATTAGTATCATCACTTCCAGCATCTAGCTAATCTAGCTCATCTAGCTTTCATTTTGTTGAAATTTAAAAAAAAAGGATATATTTTCTTCCTACGCAAACTAGGGTTGAAAATTAGTTCTTGAATAATCTGCTAGTAAATAGAATAGAATTTATCATTTTATTTTTTTATACATTAGATTATCCTACAGGCCACTCGGTGGTTGTCCATTGAGAATGAGTTTTTTCCCACCAAACAGAATCGGTGTGCAATTCAAGCAATAGATAAATCTGTACTCGTCTTCAAAGTGAAACTACGATTTCTAGATTTTTTTTTTTTCAAAAGGTTCTTCCCCTTTTTATCGCATCGTTTGTGAACGTGAAGCTTTCAATAACAAATAATTGACGAACAGACGAACGGACTTAGCTTAGTGAACCCAGAATTTTACGCTAATCACCTAAGCACTATTTCATATCAACTCCAGCAAGTATTATAGATAGATAGAGTAGATAGATAGAGATCTCAAAGCAACTCTTGGGCTGAATTCTTTCTGAAAAATACCGAATAAATGAAAATAGAATTCTAACTTCGTAATCTTGTTATTCGATAAATCATATTCCAAAACTGAACTGTATATTGCATATATTTTTATTGAATTTGATTTTAGTTGATCTTTGCTTTAAAAAAAAAAGCCATTTGATTAACTTAAAACCCGTTCCTAACCCTTTCCATTGCCTACAAAGCAAAATTAAAAAAAAAACTAAACAACAAAATAATGATTTTTTTTTTCAAGTCTAAAGAAGTAAGAATCTTATAAATGCCTTAAAGTGAGCCGAGCCTTGCATATATGTCATCATATATATACGTATTGCAAGTGTTTCATTGAATCCAGACCATTTCTTAACTTTAGGTGAAAAGTGATAAATATTTTTGTTAAGCATCAGTTCATTATATAGTATAAGGAGTTAAGAAAAACTCGTGTTTTTTTTTGCTTTAGTTTCTGTTTTGTGAAGGAAAAGTGGCGGTGAATTCGGCGGCAGTTTATTTCAATTTCTGCAATGACAAGAATCCTAGTAGCCGACAAGCAGACATGGCTAAATCGTCTCAGAATTTCAATCTTATGGTAGAATAAATATTCTTTAAAATTTCTTTCAATATTTCTGTCCTAAGTGTTACGGAAAGTTTCAGACTATTCTATGAATGAAACAAGTCCAAGATCTTTATATAGTTTTCAAGGAATTTTTGCGGAAATCAAATAATACTTTTTTTGTAATTTGAATTTAAATTTTTTAACAGGATTAGTCCACAATACGAATGTACATATCGTAGTCACAACAATTATAATAAATGAGAAATTTTTTTCGGGATAAAAATAAAAAAATGAGTAACCGACACACATATTGATATTGTAATAGGGTTGAAAGGAGTCGGACCAAACCATTCATGATGTTTACGTTCATTTTATAATTTATTTTATTATACATGATATTAAAATTTAATATTAATGTTTCAGCTACTGCTAACAGTACATTAACTGCTGCATTATTAAAATACGCACACAGACAAATGCACACACGTCATTTAAATATACATATACATACACATACACAAGCACTAAAACACATTGGTTTAACGATTTTCACAAAACTGCCACCATTATGCCAACAGCATATTACAATAAAATCCACTAACAAATTGCTTTCAAATTGGCAGTCAGTTCATCGATTCATGGATACGGCACGCGTTGAGTCTGCCTGGTTATATAATTTTTTTTTTGGTTTTTTTTTTTTTTTTTTTTGATTTACAAACATTTGCACATATACTTACGTAGAAAATATGTTTTGTGTGAGTGAGTGTGTATGTGTGTGTGTGTGTATTTTTGAGTAAATATGACATGACCTCAAGGCGTAAAATATCATGTAATGGAATATAATTACAATCATATGCATGAAACGCATAACATCCGATCAGTTTTGCTGCCTACATATATATAGTCATATAAATATACATACATACGTACACGTGTACGTATGTGTGTTGCATGCATACAACACAAACAACAACAGTACAGTACATCTAGTTAAAAGTTGTAAACAAGAAAAAAAAACGGAAAAAGCAAATTAACAATAAAACAGAAGACGAACGAACTCTTTAAGTTGCTAGCTGAGTATGCTTCACGGTAATGCAACCAACCAATAAAAAAAGTAAACTCATTTTTGAGAAAGAACTTTTTTAGTAAGACGAGTAAGAGGGAGTTCCTAGTCATATTGATTGTGGTTAAATAAGTCTTCTTCATTTTTCTTTTGTGCATTTCATAATGTTGTTGTTGTTGTCGTTGCAAAAAGCCAACGGCTAAACAAACAGATTATTACAAATCTATTTTAGATGTATTGGTAATAAACTTTTACTGATCACTGTCTCTTGTTCATTCTCCGCATGCCATATGACCACCAACATATCTGTAAATTTATATGTTGATGTTGTGTTGCTGTTGCTACCATCATAAACATATTGTCGGCCCATATCTCTATACACACATCCATACGCATAAGTGCAAACGTTTATAGTTTATACATACCTACATACATACACCTATTCATGCTTGCACACAGTCTTACTTTCCTGCAGACTCAGCAGGTTCCATATTGTGCATGTTTATTACAGTTTAACTGCCAAAAAAAAAAACCAAAAAAAGAAAAATAAAATGAAAATTAAGAAAGAACAAAAATATCTAGGTATGGACAGATATATGCAGCTTGCAAAACATAAGCAAAAACAACTAAAATATGGAACAAAATCAATTGGCAGCAAATAAACACACAAATAAAATACTCAACTCTTCCATGATGGTGGTATTCAATATTCAATATTTACTCATAATATGCTATGCAACGCCGAACGGTGCTCGAACGATGGTACGTACACAGGACCCTGAAGCTGCCTTATTTACAAAACGTGGGAGTTTAAATATGAAATGTGGGATTCACTGTTCTTCCTATTATCCCTTCAATGTGCTTACAATTGAAATGACACCAGTTAGGCGACACATATTGACAACGCATTAAATTTATTAGTTTTTGTTGCCCGCAGCATTTTCTGATGGTTTTTGTTGTTGTTGTTATTTTTTGTGCACACAATAGCGTTATTAATTGACTGTTTAGAATATAAACTTAATATATATGTAACAATAGAGTTCATTCAGAGATTTACTCAATTTTCGATTAAAGTGTACCTACAAAATGATAAACGATTTAATTAATTAGTTTAAGTTTTTCAGATTTGAGTTGTATTGTTGAAATTCGTATTTCTTTCCTTTTTTTCCGTTTTAAAAAACTTTTAAAATTTATGCTAACAAAATTTTTGTTATACCCTACTACCCGCATAGTGTAAAGGTAAATGTATCTAACATCTCGAAGTACTGACTTGAAGTAAACACGACTTGATTTAGAATCTTTTTATGAATCGATTTCTGAATATTCGTCTATGCGTCTAGACATACGTAAATATTGTAATTTTCGTGATATTTTAATGACATTTGGCTTGTTTTCATGCAAGAAACTTTCTTACGACTATTTATTTCAGAGATAACGCGATCTGCCTTGAAAAAAGTAGTTACATGAAAAAAAAATTTATCGTTTTTGACAATTCTCCGAAAAAAAAAATCGATGATAACTAATATTTTGCAATATTAAAAGAATGTAGCAAAACTTGGTTGGGAGAGATGCATTTTTTGAACACAATCCCTTATAAGCGTTCTAAGAAAAAAAAGTAACCCTTTGTATAGCAATAAAGTCTAATTTTTACCATTTTTACGATCGAAAGTGTAGTCCAAGATAATTAACATATGAATTTACTGCGATGAATTTGCGATAAATTTATGATAAATTTACGATCAATTTAAGTATATCCACGTGAAGTCCGCTACACCTTTCTGACATATTGAATAAATTGCATTAAATTGCTTAACGTCTAAATGTCAAACTGACAAAATACTTGAAAATGTATTTTTTCCCATTTTTGCAAAAATTTTCTAAGAAAAAATTTTTTTTTATATTTTCTAAAAAGTAAGAAAACAAATTTAATACTTCTTTTTGAAAGAGTAGCCTATAAGAAAATGCATCGAACTCAAAACTTTATAAATATATTGCGGTAGTATACGGACTTCACATAGTGTTTGCAAATCCCCCCTAAACATTCGATTAAACGTTAGTATACAAGTTTCATTCATGCATTCATGCGGTGTCTTCTTGAACTTCAATAGAATTATTCACCGCCGGTCAGATTATTCAAGAAAAAACCATGACTTTCAACGGCGAAGAAAATGCCCATCGATTGTTAACTGGATGACGGTTGTAAGATTCAAAGAATTGAAGATCCGATATACATGATTATCTGACCTTTCAATAAGGTCCCGATTTTCGAATACTTGAATTCTATATCACCCACTAGTTAATGCACCATGGACGCTCCTAACATCAATTAGGTAGAAAGTTAGTCAAGCTACCAGTCTAGCTTCCAATTATCAGAATAAAAATCTTTGTAATTTAACACAAGTGTATACCAAACCAATTAAAAGATTTAAGGTACGAAAAAAGCTGCGAATGGACGACTGGTGCGTTAACATTTTATAAAATGAGTGTGTGTGTGTGTGTGTGTGCCTCGAAGTTTGATGTCGTTTTGTGTATTAGTTGTGTGCGTTAGTTAAACCATTTCCATCACAGGGGGAGCTTTATATTACGGTTATATAAAAATAGGGAATAAAAATTTTTATTAAAGCAGCGAGTAATATAGGAAAAATTTGAAAGAATTTTTTCGATCCTGTATGATTGATCAATCTTCGATAACGTTCGCGATACGTTCGCGATGTGTTGGCGATAAATGTTGTCGCTTGTTTTATGTCAGGAACAACAAAGTTTGATGATATGAAAAAATTTAAAGCAATTTTTTTTGCCACATTTGATGTTCAGTGTACTTTTTTTTTTTTTTTTTATTGCATTTTCCTTTCATTGATTAAACTTTTCGATTTCATTACAAAGTTAAAGTTGTGAAAATTTTACAATCAGAACAAAAACCGACATTGTGCCATAAAACAGAATCAAATGACATGTAAAATACAAAAGCTTATAAGAAAAAAAAAGGAAAGTCAAATGTGTACGCAAATATATATACCACACTGCATATATATATATGTATATATATATTTATATGTATATATAACTGACAGTTCAGCAGACAAACGAACATAGCGATGATGTTCAATTTAAAATTTATGGTCATTTCATTCCATAAAGGATACCAGAGATGGGAGAAAAACTGAAATGAAACGAACGCATAGTATAAGAAGCGTAGACGACACAAGAACGATGAGATAGAAGGCAATGTGAACGCAAAGCGAAGAGCGAAGTGAACAGCCAGAAAACATTCGATTTGGTGAAAGAAACAAATTAATTAAAGGAACCAACAGATCTGCTAAGTTAATCTATTCATTCAATAAATCAAATAATCCACTAAAGGAGTAGAATATAACTGAACAAGAGTTATGGTGGGAGGAAGGGGGGGGGGGGGGGGGGGGGGGGGGGGGGAGAGATGGGAGGAGAGAATGAAATAAGTAAACGACACTAGTGTATACTGTTAATGCAACAGACACTGTTGGTGAAGCGTATGCAATCTGAGGCGGCAGTCACACATACACACATACCACCAAATGACAATGTGGCGGTTTTTTCATTTGCTTTTTTTTCTTTTTTCTTGTTGGATTCAATAAGCCAAACAGTCCAAGCAGTTAAACTGAATCGTTCATTCGTTCGTTCATTCGTTCGTTCTCAGTGTATATATATATATATATATGTTGGGTGTATATGTGTAGTGCACAAAAATTGGATGAAAAGGATGCACCGCCGCTGTGCTTTGTGATAGTAGTTTTTAAATACGATTCTCTTCACCTCCTACCTACCCTGTCAATATGAGCTGGACGACAACAAGTCAATGCTAAACCTTATTGCGTTTCGGCCGAGTTTCGTTTTGTTCAAATAGACCAGCAAATGAATGGCGATCTAACTTAGTTCAGCAATAAGTTAAGGGTCTATGGATAGTTCCGTGTCGATAAAACCTATATAAATAAGTTGGAGAAGAAATTCCAAGACCTTTAGATGATTTTTTTTTTTTTGATATCTAATCCAAATTTCTGGGTGTTCGATGTATGATTTATAGATTTTAGCAGTATGAATTCCTAGAATAATTAGCTCTCATTCGTTCAGCCCGTTATTGATTTGATTGTTGAGACACATCATTCTCACAATATAGCTTTGAGAAGTTAAGACATTCATAGACTCTATATTGATACGTATGGATGTCTATCTTGTTTAAAAAATTTTTATATTTCGACCCACGTATATATTAATAATAATTACATTTTAAAAGTAAAGTGAAAGGGCGTGGAGACTTTCCATAGGTGTGCTAGGAATGAATTTTGATAAAGCTCTACCTCTTTTTCTATTAGATTTCCTTAAATCCTTCTTGAATGCCCCATATATTGAGTGTTCTTGTTATTGTTGTCGTACTTATTTCGAATATTTGTTGGTTTGTTGTTGCATGCGTGGCAAGGTTAAAATATTTACGTTTTTGTTTTGGCTTGTTTTTGAGCTGTTATTGAGTTTCTTTTCTTGTGTTGCCTGACATGCAAAATGGTTTTTGTGTTCCGTTCTTGATATGAGTTGAAATAATTTTTCTATGGTCAAAAGCGTTGTTGTACTTTTTGTATTTCTTCTTGTTTTTTTTTTTTTTTTTTTTTTTTTTGTATTGCATGTGCGGTGATGGTTTATCTTAAACAGGTGTCATTAGCATGATTATTAAGCGGCATGATAAATGTTTATAACGCGTCCTCATTCGTTGACTAAAAGGCAAAAACAGAGACGACAGTTTGAAAAATGTCTTTACTTTTTCGTTGTAGTTATTGCGGCCGTGTTTACACTTTACATTTCCGGTGAAGTGGTTTTATTTATTCATTTTTTTTAATATTTTTTTTTTTTTAAGCTCTACTCATATAATTCCAGTTTCAAATCGCAAAGATACAGTTTTCCGGATGCTAAGTAATGTTGTCATGACCCACAACCAAATAACCGGACAAGACAAGAAATTGTTTTATCAAAAGACTTGGGATATATACATAAGTGTATGAAATCAAGCACATTTTTGCCATCATTACTATGTTAACACCCTCTGTTGCCCAATCTTATCCGTTCGCAGTCAAAGTTAATTACTTTGCGTCAATGCACTTGACTTTGGTTACACGCGCAATAGAGTTTACAGTCCAAGCACATCAAATGTGTTTTATGATAATAAAAATAATATACATGCAAACAAACAACTGAGAATGCTACAGTTGACTAAGATTTTAAAATGTGTATTCATTTCCATGTCTATATCCAAATCTAAGTCCCTTCATTTCGGGAAACAAAAAAAAGGTCGATTTAAATTTTATAATTTGGCCATAGGTTCAACGAAGTGTATTCTCAGTGCTTACACATCCGTCAACAACAGGCATTAAAATAATCCGATGCCTATATTTAGGCGCTCATGAAGTACTCGACATCTACACCTAGGCTGATGTCTGTCACAAGAAGGTGTTCGTTCAACTTTTTTAATCATTTTATTAATTAATTAAATATTTAAATTTTGTAAGCTTAAGCTTCAGAATAATTGCACAAACTTTCAGTAGAACGTGAAGGTTAATTTACTAATGCAGTTTAAATAAATTCATATAAATGAAATTAAAGAAAAAAATAATAAAAATAAAAAAAAAAAAGAAGGAAATAAAATATTTGAGCTTTTGTTTGTCACAAATATCCGCATGCAGTTAATATAACTGATGCTACTTGATAATGTAGGGTATAAAAATCGGAGAACAGAAGACCACAAAACCGCATCCGTTGCAAAGGCAACCTGCTGCACACAAGGGAAATTACATTACAACAGCAAGTTCACAAAAAGCATCAACAGCAACAGCGGTAGTAGTAGTAGTAGTAGTAGTGGCAGTAGCAGCAGTAACTGCACTGGTAATTTCTGTTAACCATTCGCATGCGGAAAAACGATTTCCGTTAGATTGTTTAATGTCCATCGTCTGTGGTATGCATTTTCTTTTCACATATAGCGGGTGTTCAACTGTTCAACGGGAAGCATGTTTATTACTTCATGTGTCTACAACTGTGTGCGTATATATGTGCTTGTGTGTGCTTATGTGTGGGTAAATGTATTTATTTTAACTAACTTTCCATTCAAGTTTACAGACCGTTAAAGTTAATGGTGGCTGCCGCATAATCTCTCACAAGCTGCCTGCATCAACAACAATATCATGTTATATTCCCCATACGTGTTGTCGCGAAATGATGGCAATTTGTTTGCTGTCTCGTCCCTGTCTTACTCTACCTATCTATCTATCTCTTTCTCTCACTCTTTCTCATTCTCGCTCTCTCTCTCTCTTTCTCACTCTCTTTCTCACTCTCTCTCTCTCTCTCTCTCTCTCTCTCACTCTCGCTGGTTCGGTTTTCCTCTTCCCTTCTCTTTTTCTTTCTTTCTTGTTTCTGTTTGTCCAGTGAATGTAAACAGTCGATGACTTTAACCTGTGTGTGCGAGCGTCCTGTGGGTAATTAAAAATTCATTCATTCTCATAGATGCTGATGTCGCTGCTAGCGACGTTGTTGTTGTTATTTAGTTAATTTATGAATGGTTTTATGATTTTCACGTTGACCGCTACTTGCTAAAGTGGGTTATATTTCTAAGCTTTTCTGCAGATAACGCGCCTTAAGAAATAATTTTTTTATTTTTTTTTTCTGTACATTTTATTTACCTCCTATAAAATTGGAAAAAAAATGCCTTTATTGAATTTGCTATTAACATTTTTGATTTCTGCTCCTTTTTTGTTTTCGCTTATTAACATCCAACAAGCCCTTCTTCCCTGTAATTTTAATCAGTCAAATATTAAATGATTTCCAAATTTATGAGTTATAAATATCAACTGTATACGAAATATAAACGTTTTCACATATTAAAGAAAGGCCATACGGCATATGCCTGGTGAGACGGTTGCGTCATCGGATCGAGGCAAACGCAAAACGAAATTAATGTCGATCTTAAGTGCACGTTTAATGACATCGTCATCGTGTCATTGTTGTTTTGCAGAGTGACCGCCACAGAAGAAAATAATCACCATAATTTTCATCATCATTGCGATTAACGAAAAATAGCAGCATCTCTGCTTATGGATCCCATTCTCATTCTCAGCCCGTTAATGAATGTAGCAAGTAATAGCAGTAGTAGTAGTAGTAGTAGTAGTATTGGTAGTAGTAGTAATACTTGTAATAGTAGTAGTAGTACTAGTAGTAGTAGTAGTACTAGTAGTAGTAATGATAGCAGCAGCAGTAATAGTGAATAGATTTAATGTGTGTATATTTGTACAGAAGTATATATATGCTTGTATGCTTATTAGCCGTATTATAGTTAGACGTTAATTCTTATGAATCACACACAACTGCCGCCGCCGCAACTACCTAGATACCTAACATCTAACAATTGATTGAAGTCGAAACAACAAACGGACGGACGAACGAACGAAGAGAACGACACTAACTCTCGTTTGGATAATATCGAGGTATGCGGCATAACTGACTTTATGGCATTTTAATGGTCACTTAATTTTGTTTATGCCTGCGTTTGCTGTAAAATTCAAACTCAAATCTTTACTTGCGCCTGTGTGTGTGTATGTGTGTGTGTAGATGTGGCGATTTTGCCTACTTGTATAAACTTAGTTAATAGACAGATACGCACACTTCACTTAGATACGTAGATACATATTTACACAAACACACACACACACATATATATATATATACATATATATATATATATATATATATATATATATATATATATATATATATATATATATAT